>CM026215.1:4032429-4127429 GCA_014839995.1 Xenentodon cancila | reverse complement strand
ACAGGGACCCGGGTGAGCTTACGCCTCCAAAGCTGGCTAGTCGACGACGGGGGAAGGGCTGCGGTGGAGACGGGCTCATCACATCCTGATTTGAGTATATCTGGGTTTCCGCCTTTTCTATCACTGGGCTTTGTCTTTGTGAAGCGAGGTGCCTTGCAGCTGGTTGAGGTTTCGACTCATGCAAGATGCTTGGACCTTCACTCTTTGAGGGTTTGTTGTCCAGCGAGGAACCATGCAGTGGAGGAAGAGGAGGCCTACCTCGTGCAGTGGAGGGCATGCCCAGAAGTCTTGTATCATCGGTGCCAGATGTTGACAGTGATTCTGCAGAATGCCACAGGCTGGACGAGATGCCGCCCTGTGTGTTTTCCACATTACTGAGAGCCGCCCTGGGCCTCCTCTTCAGGCTTAGCCTCTTCATGGTGGTGCTGCCTTGGACGCTGCTGGTTGACTTCTGATGGATAACTCAAATCAATCCCCAGGTACTTAGGGACCCACTCTTCAGTTCGTAGACCTGTTGGATCAATTATGGAACAGCCTTACTTTGTGATATTTTTACAAATATACAGAAGTGAGAAAAATAAACTACATAGTACGATGAAATGGTAAGGTAAAGACAACAACATTTTGTACATTATCTATAGGTACAAACTAAACTACATAGATTTAAAATACCATGTTCTGAGCTATCCGCTGCAAAAAAAATAAAAAATCTGAAAACCTGCTTAAGACTCGGACAACTCCAGCTTTAAGGCTTTCTTCTCCTTTCTCCTCTTACCTCAGTGTATGCTCTTCGGTGAACATTTGTATTCAAATCCTCCTTCATCTCAAAAGGTTTCTGACTATAATCTCTCCAAGCCTGTCCCACCAGAGAAGGAGGGACAACGGAGGACTTTCCACTCACATAGACCTTGTTTTCAGCAGTCGTTTCTTCACAAATGGTACTTCTCTCTGCACAGACTGAACCCACTCTATAATTACTCTCCAACTCTCCCACTAAATGCCCAGCCATTTTCTTGGCAGTTTTTTTTTTCTTTTTTAAAACCACAGACATTCTTTAAGTATTTTAGCCAGTAAGTAAACAAAGAAGTAAATCTGGATAAAAAAATAATAATGTGCAATAGTTATAAGTGCATTTACATGTTGTCATCCACTTAAAATAATAGCCTAAACCAAAACCAAAAAACAACTACCAGATATTTGGTACAGGTTTGGTTTCTTTTATTTGTTTTTTTTGAAAAAGAAAGGTACTGAATACTTACAGTTGATGGAGAGCTTCTCTTTCAAGCGTGTTAAACAGGAGCTTTGCCTTTTAACAAAGACAGGGAGATTGCATGAAGACACTTGCACTAAAGAGATATAATGTCAAGCTTAAACATTTCTCTTATTGGTGTTATATCTAAATCTTACCTGGCGTATTCCTGACACCTCTACCGTGAAGCAGTCCCTTTGAATGTGCTCCAAACTTTGAGTAAGTCTGTAAATAAAAGAAAAATGGCAGAAATAAACTTTACTCCACATCATGTTCATTAGCGTTTTCAACAAGGACTTGGTGCTGTCCTCCTGTAATCACGATCTCTCTCGACGCGTAGGTCCAGCAGCCACCAGCAGCCAACCGTACAGTGCTTACATAAAGGAAATGCAATACCTGGCCATGCCACATTACAGTGAATCCTGCAAATCCGCAGTGAGGAAAATGCTAAAGCTCAGTACTCAACCTTGACTTGCTGCAGCGCTGTGTCGTATCACTTTCTCATCAGTAAGCAGCTTCTGATCATCCTATACAGAGGATGTATGGAGGTCTTCTCCACTGCTGTTACCGTCTTATGTGGCTCTTATACAGAGTGACGTGTTTGTGCAGAGTGGCTAAAAAGGAAAGGATTAATCAGATATGGTAACATGCACAGATGGGAACACTTCTTTTTGGTACCTTTCAACAAAAAAGAATCCATAACTATCTCCCCAAAAAGTCTTTTGGGTCAATATCTTGCTGAAAGACCCATGAACTGTGGCCATTCTTGTTAAAAAGGTGATTAATGGTGCAAACAGACTTCGACATTCGAGTTTTTGACATTAAAGTCTTGAGATGTTTCGTCTTGGTCAGATGCTGTCAACTAATGCATGAAGGCAACGCAGGTTTATTTGTTTAGCAGAGTTCATGAACACGTCAGTGCTTTACATACTAACACAAAAAAATGCATTAAAAACAAAAGAGTTTAAAAGCAGAATAAATAATTAAAGACAGACATATGTTCAAAAGAATAAAACAAATGAGATGCAAGAAATAAAGGTTCAAGTGCCATGTGGCTGGTCCAGTCTTGTGGTCTTGGTGAGGACTCGGGCTGCAGCGTTCTGGACTATCTGCAGCTGTTTGATGGACGTTTCAGGGACCCGTGAGAACAGCGTAACAGTAGTCCAGTCCACTGAAGACAAAGGCCTGGACAAGTCCTGCTGAGACATCAGTCCTGCTGAGACATCAGTCCTTTAATCCTCCATTTGTTCTTTAGGTGACAACAGGTTGACATCATTACTGTCTTAATGCGGTTGTTAAAAATTCAGGTCTGAGTCCAGAACCCGACCCAGATTTCTGGCTCGGCTCCTGGTTTTTAGTTTCACTGCTTGAAGCTTAGTGCCGATTTTGAATCCTTCTTCCTCGGCTCCCAACACTGTTATTTCTGTTTTGTCTTCATGCACATAAAGGTGAACGTGAGATAATTACTTCTAATTTTATTACTTCAGAAGGAAAATGAAAGAAGGAAAGTTTATATCATGTTACAAAAGCAAAAATGTAATATGAAAAATTTGCATTAAAAAAAAAGAAAATCGGAGGTTGCCTGAGCAACTGTAGATGCACATATATGAATATGTGATAGAAAGATGGAATGTAAGATGTAAGTAAAACACGTAATACTGTTTGGATTGAGGCCGTGTAGACATTTGAAAACTGCTCTTGTAAAGAAATAACAGTCCACTTCAACAGTGGGCCTCTGTCTACAGTTCTGTCTTAAAACACTGATACTGACATCAAGCCTCCAGATGCAAATCAAATACATTTATCTTTTTCTCTTCACAGTTAGCCACAGTGACCTAAAACGCATTTTCTTCTGGTCTCAGAAGAACACTGCAGTGTGACATTTAAGGGGTCTAGCCGGTAGTTAAGAGACAAATTAAACTGAATGAAAAACAGTACCTGGAACTCACATAAAGTAGGAAACTGAAATAGAGACAGACGGCAAGACTAAACTATAACACTTTACACAATATTTTAAAAGGCTTTTTTAAATGCTGTCTCCATTCAATTGTTGCTGTTAAATACCAACTTATTTGTACCTTAAACATCTCAGATATCCCCGTCCTTTCCTCCCGTCCTCCACTCTGCATCAAATGATCCACGCTCCAAAAAAATAAAAAAATAAAAGACTATAAACTGTGTTTCTGAGTTCAGTGTGTGTTCGCTGTTGACTGGGTATTCAAACTTACATATCAGAGTTACAGCTCATATGATAATACAGATGAGGCAAACAAAACTGCCTGCACTATTTGTTTAACACATCTAATGGTGACTTTTCAACACTGGCTGCAAATAGCTTTTCACAAGTCCAACACTGGCATGAACACTGTAGAAAAATGAATAACTTCCACCAAAAGCAAAAAAAAAAAAAAAAAAAAAAAATGCTTCTGTGTTTGGTGTGGCGGACCGATAAGGATCCGTTCTTGGGTGGACTGCGGTCCTAAACTAAGTAACTCTGACTAATTACGCCAGGAATGAGAATCATGCGGAAAGACGTGTTTACGTTCAAACCAAGAAGCATAAAGGGACGGAGATGCAAAAGTGGCAGCGTTTTATTGCTGGACAGTCTGGCTTGACTATTTCAGGAGCTGCTGATCTGCTCTCAACCACCTCTAAATGTACATAAGATGTTGTGAAAAGAAAAACACGCGGCGAGCAAAAATGCCTTTTTTCACTGCGAGAGGTTAGAGAGGAATGTTGCATGTCCATATCTTTTGATTGATTTATTTGGGACTTGGGTTGATCTCAACAAGGTCAAGGGCCACTTCTTGTAGCAAAGACCTGAACTGAATTCAGTTTTATTTTAAACCTTTTTTTTTTAATTTTCTCTGTAAAGTGCCTTGAGATCACTTCATCTTACACAGGCGATGCAGCTGTGACTTTCGGGATCAAAATAATCAAGGAAGATTTTCCCGCTTTCCTGTTGACATCTGAAACATGGAGGTGAGTTCTGGAAGCCTGCGGCTTTGGGTCTAAACAGAAGAAACTGGAGCTGTTTGAGCACATGGGTCCTGCCTTTGTTTGGCGCAGGATGGAAGAGGCCTTCAACTCAACAAAGACATTTTCCAGAGTGAAGCATGGCATTGGGAGCATATTGCTGTGGGCCTGTATTTCTGCTTTGGGCTCAGGGAACCTGGTTCTGGTGCATGGTTCCATGAAAAAAGAGGATCATGTTACTGGCATTCACTGCTGACAATTACCCAAAACATACATCTAGATTTGTACAAAACATCTTGAAAAAAACAACAGGTCCTGTCAGAGTCCAGATGTCAAACATATTGAGAGTTTGCGTAGGAGCTCCAGATTGATGCTTAACAGCTGCCAACATTCAAACTACTAGGTTAAAAATCAACATGGAAGTGAGAACGATGGCCGTTTGTCTACTGACCACTAGGGGTCGGCTCCAAAACCGAGTCAATCTCCACTGACCCCCATGTTAAAATGTCCAACTGTGCAACAGATTTACAATCTGGTTCAAAACATGGCTTTGGTCTTCATAGCTAGAGTTCACTTCCATGACAACTGTATTGACTTCTGCGCTGTGAGTAAAGATCTAACAAAGCCCGGCCATTCCTATTTTAAAGACAACATGTCTTGTCTTGTTGATCATTTTATCAACAGACTGCTGCGACAGGCTGCCATGTGTCCTGGAGGGGTCTGAGGAGGACGTTTAGCTGAGCAGTAGGCAGCTTGTGCAACCATGCGTTGGCTAAATGCAGTGGTCATTTCTGTTTGTTCACAACCAAAACAGTATTTGAAAGCGGAGGTCCTGCTTGCAAATATCCACCGGCAGCACGGATGAGCTGGAACGATGAGTCGAGGGGCTTTAAGATACATGCAGCAACTTAGTTAGGAACTATCATGAGACAGTGTTGTCAGCTGAGTCACAAAAGGCTCCACTATTGATTATCACCTGTCAAAGGGCTCAACTGAACAGTTAAAAACCAGAAAAACACTTGGTTTTGGTCATTTCCATGAAAAAAGTTCAATTTTATTTAATTTTTTTTAATACCTAAACTGCATGTATCACTGTAGGTTTATGAGGAATTATGTAAAGATTATTGGAAGATTTCTAGAAAGTCATTTTTTCAACAGTCTTAAAGCAGCCAACAGTTTAAGAACACCCATTCTTGTTGATGTTGTTTCATTAATTTTGACTTCAAAATATCAGATACGAAACCCTAAATGACCTCCAGACAAAGTCATTGTTTAAAAGGGGATTTTTTTTTTTTTTTTTTTTTGTAACAGAGATAAGACGTTTTGTTTTGTAACAGAGATAAGACGTTTACTAAGCACCAAATGCGGGGCTGAAAGCTGCTGAAACCTGACGCCTCGTGGTCATTGCGTGCAAACGGGAAACTAAACAAAGTTAAGACGTGTTCTGTGGTCAAATTGTGACATCACGCTGGGTGCAATGCTAAAGTTGTTTTGTTTTTTTAAGTGTAAGCGGACTATATCTAAGTTACGTGACGAGGAGTCACCAGACACTCACCTGCGCGGCGGAACAAAGTCTAGGACAGGTTAGAGAGATGCGAATGACAGAAATAATGCTGCACCATGTCCTTATCGGTTAAAAAAAAAAGACAATTAGAAGACTTTAAACGGTGACATCACCGCTAATTGACCTGTTTTCTCTCCTTAAATGAGGTTGTTGCTGTCAAAAAACTGCAGTAAAGTTTTCTGGTGTAGCGTGAAACGGGCACTGGGCATGCGCCAAAAGTACACTACAAGTGTACCTGGATGCAAATGTCCGGGAGTCAGGCAGGTGATGAGCGGCCCTCTGTAAAATATTGATGACGTATTTTCTTCTGTTGACTCGATTAGAGATCATAAAGAGACTTTTTTCTCTCTCTGCTGACTGGAAAACTACTTTGAGAGATGACAACTATTACATTTACAGTCATTTATGTTTTTCTGAGGCCATAAACTGACCAACAGTCTTTATTTGAAAATATGAAAAGTAAAAAAGAAATTATTAAACGTATTAAATAAATAAATACATTTACAAAACTATAAAGACTAGTACTAAATAGATAACCAACAGACATCATCATGCAAGTTCCCCTTCTGGCTAGTTACATTAGGAAAATGTTTTATTTCTAAATGTTTCCTGGAATGTCACATTCAAATTCAAATATAAAAATGTTTCATTAACTCGTAAAAAATTAAAATAAAATAGCTAGATAATTTTGACTTTAATATCCACTAGATTAAAAAATATCTTGACAATCAATACATCTTAAAATTATCGCGTTTATTTATCATTTATTAATCGTGCAAATATTTCACCCTCATTAACTGTTACTAGAAGTAAGATGATCTTATTTAATGAGCTGATGGTGCTAAAGGTTGTGAAAATGAATGCTTGAACGCCCATAAACCGTCAACAGTGAAGCTGATCTTTGTGCACAAAAATGTAAACAAGATGTTAAAAAGATATGAAATTGTGTTTAAAATGGCACATTTCTGTCCTAACGTTGTCAGCTGAACAGCGTCACCCTGTGGACACTCATTGAAACAGGATGCCTCTTTGGAGTTAAGGGACACTCCCAGTGAGATAATTCATGCATCTTGTTTGCAGAAAGTGCATCTTTTCTGTCATGACAATAAAATGTATCATGTTGCTATAAGATTCACCGGATTCATTCACTTGAAGACGTCGTGACCGGTCTGTGATTGAAAAGCACACATTACCTCATGGGGATCTTGTCAAAGTTCAAAGTTCACCTTTGTGCTGTGAAAAAGAACCCTGAACCGTTTTGTTTAAACAGTTACAATGTTGGTCTAAACACACCATGAACAATACAAAGTCCTTTCATCATTTCACTTTTGTGACACACAGGAGAGACATTTACTAAGAGCTGTATGCAAAGGAAAGAAGAGAAAAATAAAACCAAGTCCTTTTAAAACTACTCTTTATTATGTTGCAAATGTACCTGTAAAATAGGTTGATTAATAATAAAGAAATGTATATAAAATCAGGCAGGGTATGCAGGGACAGTGGGAATTATGTTTTGAACTTTACACGCTGCCTCAGGATCATGCAGCGAATGCATGTTTAAGGCTTTTGAGTAGTGAATCACGATAAGAACTGAGATAGTAACAGCTGATCAAAATTCATGAAGGTTCACTCTGGCCAGCTATGAATTCATCCATTTTCCACCGGCTTTTTTCCAATCAGGGAAAAGCAAAAGGTGGCAGTACACCTCGGATAGGTGGACACTATTAAAAAATATATATATACTGAGAAATGTTTGATAGCTAAATGGTTGTTGTGCTTTTTCATTTTGTTCAGTTAAATGTTTTTGGGGGAAAAGGAAAGAAAATGAACTCAATCAGTGATTGAATCAAACTAAGGCCATTGTTACTCTGAAGCAAAAAACATCCACTCTGTGGTTGAACTTTGTTCTCTCGAACCCGCTGTCACCGATGCGATCAAACCAGCCCCTCACCGTCAGAAAGGGCGCTTCTGATTGGCTGGAAGAGCTGCACACCCCTGTCACGTCCCCCTGCCTCTATTCTACAGTCCACTTTTTAACTTTGGCGACACTCTGAGCTCTGTCCTTTACAGCTCCGGGTCCCAGCTCTGCATCTGCCAGCAAACATGTCCGATACAGCAGCTTTCGACACCAACGTGCTGACCCTCACCAGGTTTGTCCTGGAGGAGGGTAGAAAGGCCCAGGGGACAGGTGAGCTCACAAACCTGCTCAACTCCATCTGCACCGCGGTCAAAGCCATCTCTACCGCAGTCAGGAAGGCCGGGATCGCTAACCTGTGAGTGGCTTTCTTAATTTCATTCAGATTTAGTGGAAAAATGTTAATGTTGATGCATACGGAGACTATGGAGAAATAATTTACTGTAACATCAATTATCTGTCAAAATGACCGTCAGAATCTGTAAATCTGTAAATCTGTAATCTGATTTAAATGTTATCAGTAGATATTCTTTGCAACTGGTTAAAATGGTTATTAAAAAAAAAAGTTAACTGGTGCAACTGTTGCATGTAAATCAGCATGTGGTATTAACTGAGGCCCTGGCCAAAGGTAAGCTGCACACGTTGTGCCCCCCTCCCCCCAGAGATTAAAAAGATCAAAGGTTTTTTTCAGACTTTACTGTTACAGCAATGTTTTAATGCACATCATATCTTCTCAGTTGGGATTTTCAGTTGGTGTTAGAATTAAAGATTCAACTCTGCATCTCTTTCCTGTTTGTGAAGCTATGGCATTGCTGGAAGCACCAATGTGACGGGGGACCAGGTGAAGAAGCTGGATGTCCTGTCCAATGACCTGGTCATCAACATGATCAAGTCCTCCTTCTCCTCCTGTGTGTTGGTCTCAGAGGAGGATGAAAAAGCCATTATTGTGGAGACAGATAAGCAGGCATGTGCACCTCCACAGTCATTTTGACCCGTTTTTTTCTTGTTTTTACGCTGTTAACGTTTTCTCGTTTAATCTACAGGGGAAATACATTGTGTGCTTTGATCCACTAGATGGTTCCTCCAACATCGACTGTCTCGTCTCCATTGGAACGATCTTTGCTATCTACAGAAAAGTCAGTTACTCTGAGTGCAGTGGATGTGACACCTAACTGGTTCTTAAAAGTCCGTCCTAATCTGCGATACTTCATTTCTCCATATTTCCACAGACCTCGGATGGGGAGCCGTCGGAGAAGGATGCCCTCCAGCCGGGCAGGAACATCGTAGCTGCTGGTTATGCCCTTTATGGCAGCGCCACCATGATGGTCCTCTCCACCGGGCAGGGAGTCAACTGCTTCATGCTTGACCCTGTAAGACTAGGATTTTAACAAAAAAGAAAACGAAAAGGCCATCAAACATAAACGTTCATGTAAAATGTTGCTTAAATGCAAATAATGCCAGTGTGTATTTTTGTTGAAAACTATCTGCAGCAAATCAGCACAAATAATTCCCACCATCGCTGAGGCATGGTGGAGGGGTGGTGATTTGGGCTAGGGTCAGCAGCTGCAAGGCTTCTGCACCTCGAGCCACGGACTCCTTTCTACACCAAAGTGTTTCACTGCATTATATTTCCTGTTTTCTCTCAGGCAATTGGTGAGTTCATCTTGGTCGATAGAAATGTGACGATTAAGAAGAAGGGAAAGATCTACAGCTTGAATGAAGGATACGCTCAGCATTTTTATCCAGATGTGACTGAGTACCTTCAGAAGAAGAAATATCCAGAGGTAAAACCAGTGAGCGTGCTCTACTGGAAACTAACCACTTAATTAACAGTGTCTTTAGTTGTGTGAATGTGGAGAAAATATTTTAGATTCAGAATATTATGCAGTGGCTATAATGACTAGAATGATAAATCTTTATGTTTTGTCCAGGATGGTTCTGCCCCATATGGCAGTCGGTATGTTGGTTCAATGGTAGCAGACGTTCACCGAACTCTGGTGTATGGAGGAATCTTTTTATATCCTGCTAATGTCAAGAGTCCAAAGGGCAAGGTGAGGACAGTCTAAATTAGTTTGATGCAAGTTTTTGATTTTTTTACACAATCCATTTTTTAGGTTCTGCTTGTCACTTATAATAATCGTTTCTGCTTTTCAGCTGAGGTTGCTTTATGAATGCAACCCCATGGCGTTCATCATGGAGCAGGCTGGAGGCATGGCCACGACTGGATTGGAAAACGTCTTGGACATCCAGCCCTCCACCATCCACCAGAGAGTGCCTGTTGTCCTGGGATCCCCTGATGACGTGAAAGAATATATTTCCATCTGCAAGAAGCACAAAAAATGAGGTACTCAGGCCTCTATACTTATATATTGGAACATTGTTTAAAATGCACACTGGTACCTCTGATCTATACCAGTAAATAAATTACGACATGTGAAATATTACACTGCTGAAGTCTGACAAACTAAGCATAGATGTGCTGATTACAAAGGAAATAAGTGTGAGCTACTTCGTGAAAGCCAACATATTGGTCATTTCATCCCAGTTTGGTTCATTCAGGTGTGTATTAGCAAAATACTGTGAAGGAAAGACATCAGCAAAGATTTTAGACAAAACAGTTCTTGCTGGCCATCAATCTGGGCAGAGTTATAAAGCCATTTCCAAACAATCTGGAGTCCATGAAAAGAGTGAAAGTTTTTTTTACATGTAGAAAACATTCAATATTGTTGAATATCTACCCAGGAGTTGACATCCCAGCATGTTTTCCCAAAGGTCAGAGTTCAGCTGCAGAAAATCTACCAGCTACATCTCAGACTCTACACCGGGAAATATCAACAGAATGAAATGAAAATGAAATAGACTTCTGATGTTGCAGTGGTCCAGTTAAACTCCAGACATCAACCCATATTGAGTGTTGTTGCAGAACATTCAAAAAGTAACGCCCACAAATCACAACGACCTGAAGAAAGAGTTTTAGAGAAGAGTGGGCAAACATTCCTCCACGATGGTTTGAGAGTCTGATAACGTCATATAAAAATCTATTTTTTTCAAATAGTTGCTGGTAAAAGGTGGTTCTATAAGATAGAGCATCACTAGTCTTTCACACACTGGTTCTCCATTTAGTTTTGGATAAAAATGAATTGTGTTGTGTGATGTCATTCATCTTTGCTTGCGTTCAACAAATTTTGAATCCGACTAAAGACCTCATGACTTTTTTATATCAGTTATGTAAAACAATGGAATTAAAAATAATAAAAAATTATGTTTTTTTTTCACATAAGAGCATGCTGATGACATTATGAATCATGCATTATTAATATAACCACACTGGAATATTAAAACTAATACTCTGTTTTTGGATTCCTCCAATCCAGCAGGTGAAGGTCTGGTGGTGAGAAGAATAAATCAGAAGTGGCAACACTACCAGGAGTTTCACTCAGGACATCCACCCATTTTCCTAACCATTCCCCGCTGCTGAACTGTCGTAGGAGCCAAGCGCTTCACTGGATCTACAAACTTCACCTCACTCTGTACGAATTCAATCTCGTTGCATTGTGCAATTTGTAGAGTTACCCTGTATTTTTTAAATAAAGAAAAATAAATGATGCCCGTCTTCTGTGTAAAGGCAAGATCTGTTCCTGTTTACAAATGTTTAATTTGAGATTTTGGGAAAGTAAACCATCAGCAAGATATGTGCCATGGTTTTCATTTATCTTTCCAGAATTTATCCGTGATCAATGCCGTCCTTTCATACTGCCGTGAAGAAAACTGAGGACAAAACTCTATTTATTACATTTTATATATGTAATTAATGACATGTGACACTCTTTAAGATAGAAAGGCTTCACAAATGAACTAACGAGCAAAATGTAAACATAAGCTCTGTATGGCAGGAATTAAAAGCAGGTATTCCACCCTCCCTCTGAGAAAGAAAGGCTGTGTCATGAATGCAGCGCCACCATTTTCGACCACATGGGGGCAGCAAATCACAAGAAAGTTTATGTGCCAGACTCATCAACTGTATAATTACTGGACAAACCCTCCGTGACAGCACCCTTGGGTTTTCTGAGGAGTGCTTCAGAAACCTCTTTTTCTTCACACTGCACTGTGCCATGTTGTAAACGAGTGAACAAGCCTGAGAGCAGTCCTTCCTTTTGTCTGTCAAAGTTAGCCTTTTTAGGTTGGCGGACCTAGCTTATGCTAACCTGCAATGACAATTAATATTACTTTACATTAATTCTTACCAATTCTTTCCAAAAATAATAATTTTCAGTGCTGCTACCAAAATGACATTTGAAACAAGTACTGAAACAAGCCCCTGTTGCTCGACCCACTGCTGAGCTGACCTGGTAGGAGGTGGTCTGTGGGTGCCATCAGTCCAGGAATGATCCAGTTGGACTGATCCTGAAATTATCTGCTGTCACACTGCCAGGGAATATTTGCAGCTGGAGTTGACACTTCAAATGTCGTTTCGGTGGGGGCATCAGAAATAACCTTTGCATTTAGTCGTTAACAATAGATGCAGTGCAGCGCTGGGCATGTTACTGTACAGAAGCGTCCCTGCATCGACACCGATGCATGTGCCCTGGCGAGCATGGACCAGTCTGCAACAGCAGTTCTGCAGTTCCACAGAGAGTTTAGGAGGGGCATGAACATTGTATGCGTTCAAACTTTTGCATTTTTTGGGAAGTTTCCAACTGCAGTTTTAAATAGGATCTAAACCACCGTAGCACAGACCCCTGCTGGCCTGCCTGTAGCACCAGATGTTTCAGAAGGACTGATCGGTCAACAGCATCGAACGCTGCGGTGAAGTCCAGCATCACTAGTAGCACAGGCTTTTTAGCATCCAGGAACAGGAGAAGGAGGAAGACATTACAGTAGAAAATAAGACTAAAGTACAACATAAGAATGGTATTTAATAAACATTTGATTAAAAAAACATTCTTTGTACAAAGAGATTAAGGGTTGGGATACAGATGAGGACTTCAGGATTGCATCTCTACTTTTTGCAGATGATGTGGTCTTGCTAGCTAGATTTCTTTTTCTTAAATGATGAAAAAGAAAGTGACTAAGATTGCAATTATATAGTTTAAAGTATTCATTAAATACATAAAAACTCAAATGTAGCTAAAAGAAAAAAAAAAGAAAAATATCCTAAAAGAACATATTCTTCTGTTTCATATTTTTCATATTCCCGTCTGTGATGGTTGTGGAGGCTCTGTGGTGTTTTTCCCCTCCCCTTCTTTGTGTTACAGACCAGGTGGATGGCAGGGGTGTGGCCAGCCGTTTCGGACACCTGCACTCAATCCCCTCATCAGCCTCAAACCTATTTACCAGGCCTTCTCACCACTCCTGGTTGCCAGGAGATTTCCGTCTGAATCCTCAAGCCAAGCCAAGCCAAGCCAAGCCAAGCCAAGCCAAGCCAAGCCAAGCCAAGCCAAGCCAAGCCAAGTTCCGCGTTGGGGATTCTCAAGTCAGGTCAAGCCAAGTCAAGTCAGGTCAAGCCAAGTCAAGCCAAGTCAAGTTCCGCGTTGGGGATTCTCAAGTCAGGTCAAGTCAAGTTCTGCGTCCGATTCCAAGAGTCTGGTCAAGCCAAGTTAAATCAAGCCAAGCCAAGTCGAGTCAAGCCAATCCAAATCAAGCCAAGTTGAGTCAAGCCAATCCAAGTCAAGTCAAGCTAAGTTAAGTCAAGCCAAGCCAAGCCGAGTCAAGTCAAGTCAAGTTTCCACTGGGGATTCTACGTCTGCCAAGCCTTGTTCCTGCCTTGTTCTGCGTTCCATGTTGGGAAATAAATCCTTTCTACCTTCCTTGGCGCTCTGCTCTGGGGTTCTGTTCATTCATCCATGACACCGTCTTGGATCCTGGTGATTTCTACAATAAAATAAAAGAAGAAACGCCAAAACATTTTAACTTTTGTGCAGGACTAATATGTGATACGAACTCACTAAAACAAATAAAATGAGCGAACACAGTCAGGCAGCATATGGATTGATGTCATACGGAATAAAGCTGATGTCATTTGGAAACTTGGCATTACAGTTTACAAGTATAATGAAATTTTCTTTTCTAAGACTTTAGATGCGAGCTGATAACATGAGTCACGTAAAGTTAAATTCTCTCGACTGAAAGCGGATGTTTGCTGCTTTTCTAGGTGCAGAGACGAAACGCAGTCATTCGTGGAGCTCCAATGTGCTGGATGGAATGCAGTGGAAGCGGGGCCACTTCCTTTGTGAATGTGTCAGTGTCAGCGTTTAAGAGCCACAAACACTCACACGTTTCACGCACACTTGTTTATTCCCATTTAGTTCAGAAGCTGTATGATTACAGACTACAGAGTCAATATTTAGATTTGCTGGAAAAGCAAAAGTCAGCATGTTTATTTTCCCTTTGCTTCTGTGTGTGGTGACTGTGTGTGTGTGCACTTTTATGTACAGTGTGCTCATGTATGAGCTTGATTTGAGAAAACATACTTTTGCGATACGGATAACGTAAAGAAGTTTTGTTTGATTTTACCTCATTTAGCTGCTTGATTATGATGTTTAAGATCAACTGTGAATTGAAACGGTGGAGGGAAACAAAGGTTGCAATGGGAACCATTTGGGACGTCCCAATCATGTTTTTTGCTCCCAAGTCTGAATCCAACTCATTTGATCTTGACTATCGGCTGATACCGAGTCCTGATCCGATACTTTGGCAATCCACAAAAAAAAAAAAAAAAAAAAAATGTCAATATTGCAAACAGTAGAAGCTGCTGTGGCACTGCATTCACTGGCCTGTTTGAAATATTTCAAATTGCAGACATTTCTGAAATGCAGAGGAGGCTGCTTCGAGCCAGCTGTGGATTTGCAGATGCGCAATTTATTTGGCGTCTGGACTCAACTGCTGGAGGACTAAGGCGCCGGAGAGGGATTTGGTATGGAGGAGGGGCCTACGGCAGCACGGGCTGCTCACTGAGAGGAGTGACACTTCAAGTCAGAGTCTAGAAACGCTTTCAAGGACAACTGAAAAAGTAAGTATTGTCAGTCTGAAAAAAGTTACTGTTTTGATTTGAGTTTGGATTTGTTCATTTGACCTCTTTTAAGGGCCCTATGAATTTATGCGTTTTTGGGTCAATAAAACCCTTTTCTTTTTGAAACCTACTATGTCCTCATGCTCGACCAGCTCTGTCGCTCACACCCTGCTTGATATAAACTGTAACTGTTAATAATGAAACCATGAAATCATGTGATTTGGTGAAATAAAACTAAAAATAAATCCAATCACTTCCACCTGATCCCAAACATTAGAAAATCATGTGATCGGCCCCAACTTCTGATTACGTGATCGGATCAGGACATCACTGGTAACCATGCATGTCATTTCCAAACACTTTTTCTGTTTAATTTTGTTACCAGATCCCTTTTTTTATCTGAATTTTCTCCTATACCCCAGTCAGTACCTGTTGTATCCTGTTGTAGGGCCTGACTGTGTGACTGTCTGACATCCAGCCGTGTCCACTCAGGTTCTGTTTACTTCACACTCTGATGGAGAGTGTAGTAGTGGTGGGTCTGCTCAGCTGACAGCTTCGTCAGCATCGTCAACACACTCCCTCTTCCTGCCTTATCAGTCATGCGTTAACTGGAGCCAAAAATGGCATTAAAACTTGAAAAATACTTTCAAATGGAGACCAAATGGCTACTGCTACATAAGATCCTTTCTGCCAACAGCCATAATCTTCTACAAAAAATCTTTCAGGAGACTTCAAGCATGACAACTACTGCAACAATTTCGCTTCGGGTATTAATAAGACATATTTGAATAGAATTTGAATTGAATAAAAACTTAGATCCTCAGTTTCATATGTTTGAAACATAAAAAACAATAAAGGAAAGATTCAAAAATAAATACACAGGTATAGTCTGCTGGGGAAGCTGCCAATTCTTACATTATTATTATTATTATTATTATTATTATTATTATTATTATTATTATTATTATTATTATTATTATACATTATAAATGTAATTTGCCAATGTGTGAATGGATGCTTTCTAACTTAAAAAAATAAAAGGTTTCCCAACTCACTCTAATTGAAGGTAAAGAAATCTTGGCTTAGAAAATCCCAGAGTTGATGTTTTTTAGAGATCGTAATCTGCAGATTTCTTTTAGATCAGCTTTGACTGATATCAGCCAGTGTTACTTGATAAAATCATCTGATGCTTGCTGATATGTTTCTTTCCTTCAGTATATCCATTATATGCACAAACATTTTTTTTCTTTATTTATTTTGTTTAGCTTTAGTCTTGATAGAGGATGACAATATTGCACCTGCATCTTCTTGTTTAACTGACCTGTCTGGTTTCTCTCTGGAAAGTGACACTGTACAGACCCAGAAGGTTCGTGTTTAAAGTAAATGAAACTCTGTTTGTCTTAGACCACCCTGAGTGGCGCTAAATGCTTATCCAAATACTCAGAAAAGGCACTTTTTTTTTCTTTCTTTGTTTTTTTTTTCAAAGTAGGGTTGTGTGAATTGCTCATGTGTAGTTAACAGAATCTTTTCCGGGTGGTGTGGACACAGAAATCTGATTGGTGATTCCGAGTTTCTGATTGGAACAGAGTCACTTCAGGAAGTGGCGCTTGATCGGATACATTATCAACCCCAAATGTAGTGAACATGCTGGAGGACAGAAATGTCACCTTCTCGTGTATGCACATGCGCTGAGCGGTGTGCAACAGGGGAATCATTTCTCAGCAGACATGCAGAAGCAGATGAAATTTCACCTTTAACCTGAGTGATAAGTAAACTGACTATAAGTATTTCTCTGTTCTTTGTGTTTCTCATAATAAAACATTCTTGTCTCTCCAGAGATGAATCTATTTTACAATCAGAACCAAAACTGACATAACTTTATTAAAGCCAACTCAGACTGAAGAAACTGTTAGGACGAAGTTAAAAACTGCTTAATTTCAGCAAAATAACACATTTCTTCCCCGTTCTTTATGGTGGTTCAAACACAAGCCAACACTTTCTGTGTTGTTTGTATATGGAGAAAAAAAAACGCATCTCAGATCATTTTGACATATTCTTTGGTACCAAATATGGGACAACAGGACCAGACCGCAGCTGGTGTTGCTCCTGGGACGGGGAAGTGTGTTTGGATTTAACACAGGCATCTGGTTACTGTCACTGATTAAAACCTCATCTGAGAGGTAACCGCAGTACTCCTCGCAAACATGACTCAGTATTTGTTCTGGCCATCTCGGAGGAACCCAATCATCAAACTACAGGTCTCATCGATAAGATCAAAATGCAGTACATCAAAGGATGCCAATGAATGTGCTTCCATTTGTTTATGTTTTGCTTTTTCATAAGGATTGCTTCCCTCTTCCCGCCTTCATTTTGATTTACTTTTGAATGGTGAAAGAATGAGAGGAACTTTTTTGAGTTTGAGAATATTCTTCTATTCTATTAGTGGGTGTATTACTGTTTTAAATGACAAGAACTTGTTCTTTACTACACTGATTACGCTGAGAATTGTAATTGAGAAATATTTACCTGTTTATTTTATTTATTTGTTATCAGACTCTGGAAAACGCTCAAGAATTCCTATGTACCTGTTTTTAACTTGTACAAATGGCAATAAACTCTATTCTATTCTCCATCCATCCATTTCTATACCTGTTTAAACCATTTGCAGGGTCCCAGGGGTCTGCCGGAGCCTATCCCAGCTCATTATAGGCGAGAGGCAGGGGTCCACCTGGACAGGTCGCCAGTCCATCACAGGGCCACATACAGAGACAAACAACCATGCACGCTCACATTCACACATACGGGCAACTTAGAATCACCAATCAACTTAGTGTGCGTGTTTTTGGACTGTGGGAGGAAGCCGGGTTACCCGGAGGGAACCCAGCAAGCACGTGGAGAACAAGCAGACTCCACACAGAAAGACTCCTGCCGGCCCAGTATAAGGTTAAATAACTTAAGAAACAGAGGGCTGAAGAGCCCGGAGCAGCTACATCCAGACGCCCGCCGTCTTGCTTGGCTTGTACAAAGACTTTAAACAATAGCTGTCGTGGATCTTTCTGAAAATAAAATTCCACTTATGAACAAGCCAGAACTGGTTCATTTTGTCGTTAATGAACCGGTTCTGTTTGTGAAACAAAGAACCAGTTCCGCACCAGCTCAGGTAACTTGTTTCACGCGTTTCGCACGCCCTCGTATGATCGCTGTGCCATTATGAGTTTTATTCCCAGATTTTAACTTCTGGATCAACTATTTTTGGCCGCAGTGCTCACAGCTGCATACGACTCGGAGCCCTCTTTCAGACCAGGAACTCAGACGTCACCTTTACGTTTAAATGTAAGCGCATATTAAACAAACACATGAGGTGATGATTTGTGCGCTGTCACGGTGTTTCTGTTACTCTAAGCTGGTTAAAGCGCTGAACCCAGCAAGAAGGTATTGAGGCAGTATCGTTCTTCATCCGTTGTCACCCAAAATCATCTTCAGTTCGGGCTCTATCATTATTACATGTCTAACACGCCAGAAGGACCGTCTCTGATTGACAACCAAATCCAGTTTGCTTGTCAGCAACCACAACGATCCAACAATAGCAACCGCTGTGGTTCACATACGCAGTCATTTTAGTGCTGCATAAAGATTTATGGGGCCACAGAAATAAAAAAAAAAAAAAAAGTTATTACACATGATTAAAGTGTAGTCAGCAAAGTGATATAGCTGATTTAGGCACATTCATCACGGGTAAATTACCCTCCTGAGGAGTCTGAATACACTGCGCGCCCTCTTTCTCTTCAGATGTTACATGCCGAATATTAACTTTCCGTCTTTCTACTTTTCATCAAAAGGTCTTTATTTAGCGAACAACGACTCCCTGTGTTGCGGCTGTGGTGGCATATCTGTCCCCGGCTATTTTCTCTTGCAGGGATAGTGTCTGGAGAGAAGAGGTCATGTTTCAAAGAAAAACTAAAACTGCTGTCTGCTATGAAGTCTTTTTTTTTTTTTTTCTTAGCATAGCTGTACTCGCCTTCTTCTTTTGACACAGATACCCTCGGTGGAGTTACCTCAGGGCAGATTCGTGTGGCTTTACTGGTGTAGTGGCTCACTTATCCTATCGTTACATGACCAGTGCCGCAGAGCGCCTGAGCACCTCAGGATCACACAGCCTCTACTGCAGTCGTCGTCAGTCTGCTCATATTTGTTTTACTCTCTCGTGGCCACACAGACATGCGTCTGCTCCTCTGTCTGCAGTTCAACGCTGCTCCAGGATGGTTTACTGGCGATTTTCCAAAGTCACTGGAAACCAAGACGAACCAAAACATGTTAGCATCACATCTTTTGATGTCATCGTGTGGGAGTCTTTCTGATGGGATGCCAGCACAGAAAGAAAACAACAACGGCTTATCTGTTCACCCTCACGTTGTGTCTTGTTTAAGACGTTTGGTTTGGACTATTATAACTCTCTGTATATAAATCCTTTTGCTGCCAAAATGACTCATATTTGAACTTGGAGTTCTGTTCTCTTTGAACTATGTCAAATCCTCTCCTGTTGTGCTGGACAGGGGGATTCAGTTAGTCTTCGAACATGTGGTATCATCCTAAAGCATCTCTGGTGGGATATGGAGATGGAGCGTGCTGGAATCCGCACTGCAAGAAAAAAATGAAGATGTGCGAGCACAGGCAGCACGCCTGCATGCCTAAACACCCCGTTCTCTGTCCAAACTCCTGTGAGGGTTTTGTCGGAATCGCTTTGAGTCACATTTTGAGACACTCTGCACCCCTTTAGATTGACTCAATTTTGAGTCTCCTTATCGGGACATTTTGAACTTAGGATCTTTTTAGACTGTCTAAGTAGCATACGTTACGATAATAAATGTATGTTCACTCCAAAATAAACATTTAGAAAGGTATGTTGTTTTTTAGGTTTCCACAACACTCGTTTTTGAAGAAAACATTCGTTTTTTTTTTTGTCACATTATCAGGGCCTGTTTTTCAAACGACATAAAAACATAAAAGCCATAATGATTGGAATAAATATAATTTCTTTTTTGCATTTTATTACATAAATCTAACATCCATTTAAATAGACAGTCTCAGTGTGTAACAATTTGTAGCACCTGAAAGTATAAAATTTTAAAAAAAAATTCATTTTGCATCAATATTAATGCAATATTAATTAATATTATTAATATTAAATTGTTCATCACAAAATTGAGGTATAGATGCAGATTGATGGATTACTAAACCTCTAACAACCAGACGACAGCGACCAGATGGAGATGCCTCTGTAAACAATCCTTTTTTATACACTTTCTGGACATGGACAAACTTCAGATGATCTCTGTCTGTCTGTAAAGACCCTGTCCACACTGTCACTGGAGTGGAGTGACTTTTACGAGTCTTGCCAGAGGCTTAAAATAGCTCTTTATTTTACTGTAGCTTTGTTGCCTCCAGACAAACACAAACACATATTCAGTTCTCACTCAAAACTGCTTTGATTCACGTTGTTTTGGTCTACATTTCTTACCATCTCTGGAATGTTCCTTTGAATCTTGAATAACGACATGCTTCAAATCTGATTCAGGACAAAGCGTCTGGGCAGATATATACAGGCCAACAATAGAGCCCGGGCTGTTTTCTTGCTTTCACAAAAGTGTTCCTCTGTTTCATTTTGAAAGAATGAAACTGACATCTGAGAAGTTTTCACCGGCCAAAGAAACATGAAAAAAAAAAAAATGCAGGCAGAAGCCATTGGTGGTTATTTATTATTGCCTACCCTTCCTGTCTCCCATCTCCCCCTTCCTGCCTCTCTCTGAGCTTGGAAACTCTTCAATTCAAAGAGCAGCAAACTGCTCTGGCAGCGCAGCTTGTGTGTAATGACTTCTGACAGCAGTGGAGACAAACTGAAGAGCATGTCTGTCTCTGCATGAGTATTTGCAAATCTACTCTGGGGAACCGCATTCCAATTCTGGAAACGCTATTACGTGCAAGTCGCCATGGGCAACCGCATGTATCTGGGGGTAGTGTATTTGTTTAAAATAGATAGAAGAGAGCATGGGTGTCATGTTCAAAGCAGAACAAATTCAGAGTAAAAAAAAAAGAAGAAGCGAGTGACAGAGTTGTGACCGAATCGGTACGGTTATGAGGAGAACATCAGAGCTGCTTGCTCCGAAGCTCTCAGTTGTTCTTATCTGGCTGCCATCCATGGGATTTTGGTTCTGCTATGTATTATAAACTCTTTCTCAAAAGTCAAACAAAACTCAAAACTGTGGCCAGGGTGTGTTGTGTCAGTTGTTGAAAAGAAAACTGGTATTTGGAGAACTGGAGGCTCCCTGATTTTGCACACAAGGCAACAATATGCAGGATGGTTGCATTTCAGCAATAACACAGCACCATTTCTGTTTTCTAAAGTTCTGATTTTGGTCTCAGCGGTCTGGGGGATGACGTCTGGCTCTTTTGTCGAGAGTCTGGAGCAGATCGCCACTTGGGCTGTTTCTAAATTCCACTTTGATGTTGCTTTAAATTGAGCCTGCAGTCAGACTGTTGGACTGGAATGCCAACTGGATAAGACAGCGGTGGGGTTGTGGGGGATGCGGGTTCAGGTTGTTTTACTAAGACACTCCCCCTGTACTTGTTTTGAGTCTTCTCTAATCTCACTAATTGGAATTAGGGGTCCAATGGGCCATAAGAGCTGCCAGGTCCTTGTGGTAACAGTTTAGTGATGTGACAAGATCAGAAGAACAGAATTATCCAAAGTACTGCGTGACTTTGTTGTGTTTGTTCTGGTATACCCAAGGCCACAAAAGATCCAATTAATCTTCATTTATGTGCTGTCAAACGTCATGCTGGTTTACATGTGCCTGCAGTTGTTATACCTCTTCACATTTCTTTCTTGTCAGGATCATTAGAAAACAGGAAATACCCTTTACCAAATGTTAAAGTACTGGACTGCTCGCTGCACTTGCTTACACTTACAGAATGAACAGTAAAGACAACAGACAATTAAGTTTTCTCCTTTTTTTATTAATGTGAAGGCCTCTGGTACTTTCCCAGGACTGTGCCTCTATACCTGGAATCCAAGCGTGGGAATATGTAAGGAAAGTATTCATGGGTATTGAGTTTGATATGCTCCTAAGGCATTTCATGTGTCTCAGCAGGAAATAAAAGATGGGAGCTGTGCATGTTTTTTGAGCATGTTTTTGTGTTTAAAATAATAATATCAAATAGAAGGAACATAAACTGAAGAATCAGACAATTTCAAATTGAGATGTGTGTATATATATATATATATATATAGTTTTGGATGTAATTCTACCAGAATACTGATAAAGTGAGGACCTAACTTACATAGGAAAGCTTCCCTCACCTTTCGTTTTAGAGATGAACATCAGTATGTGCCTGCTCCTGCTGAACTTGTGGTTGCACTGTAGAGAGAGAAACATACATGAATAAAAGAGTTTTTATCAGATCTTCAATCTTTATAAACCCACCCTTCAGTGGGGAAGTAAAAAGCCCTTCAGCATCAGAAGGTTTCGGCGTCACTTTGTAAGACGTTGTCACTACGTCACAGTCCGCGCGTGAAGCCAGAAACAGCTGAGTGGACCAATCAGAGCACTCGCCTGAGACGAGGCTGTCGCGGGTCTGATAGCCCCTCTGCTCCGCAGCCCGCTCTCCTCAGTCAGTGCGGTTGGACTGGATGTGAGCAGCTCTGCCAGTGAGGATCTCATGACTTCGGAAGGAGGAATACGTTTTTCAGCCTTCTTGCTGAAGTCGTTTCTGTAGCGTTTTTTTTTGTTGATTCACCTCCAACTAACTGGAACTTTGTTTGGACTGTGAAACCTTTACGATTGAATCATGATTTTCTCCTTGTGGCCATCCTTGGTGGGCAGATGCGCACTTTATTGTGACTCCTCGTCGATGTTAAATTTGTGACGTGATGGGAAACCACCGAGGAGGGACTCTGTCGTGATGGAGCGCTCTTGTAAAGTCAAAAATTCTCTTCATTCTTGGATGAAATGACAAGTCGTGCCATATTGATGGAGCGGGTGGTGGTTTTGGTATGCTGTGTGTTGATTCTAATAATCGGTATCTGTCTTGGATCCCCGAACCACAACCATCGCCTGGTGTGTTGGAAAGCCATCCTCAAGTGCCACGGAGAGTCGGAGTGCCATTACGCATACGATCAGTACCGGTATGCCTGCGCATCTGTAATCAGCGGGGAACGGAAGAAGTGTCCCAGTCACTGCATATCGTCTCTGATTCAGCTCAACCTAACCCGGAACGGCCCGGCTCTGGAGGACTGCGACTGCGCCCTGGACCCGGTCTGCAGAGGTACCAAACAAGCAATCGAGCCGTGCCTGCCGCGGACCAGCACAATGGGCTGCACCGAGGCAAGGCTGCAGTGCGAGATGGACCAGGCTTGCAGCTCCGCGATGAAAGACTACCTGTTTCACTGTCGAAAACTTTTTGGTGGGCAAAGGTGTTCAGATAGTTGCCGCAGGATGATCGCCAAGATGCGCACCATCCCCAAAGCGCAGCAGCTTGACTCTTGCGTGTGTGATGGCACGGAAAGAAACATTTGCGAGTACATAAAACTGAGCATGAAGACTCTGTGCTCTGACTCCAGAGACAGGTTCGCTGGAAGCGGGTTTTCAGACGCCGAGGAGGATTCAGATGACTATTATATCGACCAGGAGGATTATCAATATGTGGAAGGCTCAAGTGGCTCTCCAACTTGTCTTTCACTATTTAACATCCTGGTTCTGGTCTTTGCCACATTTATCTGAAGATCCTGTTTGAGAGACTGATTCAAATCAATTTTCTTAAATGACTCAGAAGCAAACACGTTTCAGCTGTGGAAGAGATCTGTTATACTTACATTTGATGTTGAAATGAACTGTTTGAGTGTATATTATTATATAAAATCAAGTCTTGAAAATATTTTTATATGACTTCATAAGCAAAAAAAAAAACAAAAAAAAACAAAACAGATTTGCACCTTATAAAAAGGTGAGTCCCAGCATCATGTAAGTGCCTAAAGCCTTTTCAAATGATGCGAAAGCACGCTGTACCCTTTCATGTAAAACCAAAGTTGATGTAAACCACTTGAATGTGTCGGAACCCCAAGGCAGATCTCGCATCTGTAAATAAAAGCTCTTATATGGAGACACTGTTGTCCTTGTAACCATGGATGTTAGCACGATGTTCAAAATGTTAATTCCTGAAATCCTGAAAAATCCTGAAAAATGTTCAAACAGACCAGCGGGAAAGGTTAACTCCTCCTTTTGGAGCCATTTGCAGCACAATCAGTCAAGAAACATTCAGCCAATTTGTTTATTCCCACTGTTTGTTCTCCATAAAGACATATCCCGCTTAAGATAAAACAAAAGTGAATACGTTCACATATTACATTTCCAATATGACTTTGGAGCTCTAAAAACACATGCATATTCAATTATATGATGTTTAAAATGACTGTTTGATTCAATTTAGTTTATGGAAGCAATCAAGCTTCACATCTTCATCAGTTTGGAAAGAAGGCAGTGCTTCCTGGTCTTACTTTGTCTTCTCAGATTTACGATATGAAGTCACTCAGTGAAGATTTTACTTTATTTTAATATCCATGTTCACAGCTCGTTGTTCTTGGAAATAGATTATATTAGTCTGTTTTGTAAACCCTTAAAATTGAAATCTAAACCACTTTCTGTATTTTATTGATCGGCAGCAACATTTATTCCAATAAATAAGCCACATTGTAGAGAGTAGTTGATAAAATAACCTATTTTAGACATTATGGAGTCAAACTTCAGGACCTCTGTATTTAGTGTCTATGTTCTCAACTGTGATGGCCTTGTCAAATGTATTTGACTCCTGTTTTGTTTCAAACACTCTGGAAGATGATAGCTACATAAATATTTTTGAAAAAGCAGCGTCCTCTCCATCACTTGTGACGCTGGGTCTCAAAACCCTTAATGGCAGCCATGCTGCTTTTCAAGAAGAGGAGATTAGGCCTCCAGCCCATTGATTGGAGGAAAAGTCGAGTGGCACCTCTGTTATGCAGATGCAAAATACAAAATGGTGCAGCAGCACAATGTGGGGGCACTTCATTCACGCTGTGCTTCTGTCACCCGTCTCATGAGTGGGGGAGCACAAGGAGACAGCTGTTCCAGAGGAGCGACGTGAGACTGCTTGGTAAAGCTCCTCCACCCTAACCCTAACCCGACAGTCAGGGCACTGCTCACTCCTTATTTGGGTTAACAGCTGACAATAGTTGTAAAAGGGGCACTTTATTGTCAATATGATGTAACTATAAGAAGACTGAAAACCTCACATTTACCTCTGAGAGGATTGAAAAAATCAAACGACCCACTAATAAATCCTGCATTGGATTTTCTTGGTCCTTTGGTGCGAGAAGAAATACGAGCAGCGTCCGTCACTTTAAGAGCAGCTCTGGGATTCAACCGTTAATAACTAATGCTTTTTTTTTTTATTGTTAACGATGATGAAGGGATGAGTCATACATTATGTTAAAATGTTTTCAATTAACTTTTGGGACCAGAGGTAAATAGGAATGTAGTTGTTTTGTTTTGTTTGCCATTCTGGAATAGAGATTACTCAGCTGGGGCTTTTGATGCAGGGACCCAGAAGCTCACAATAACTCAAACTGCTGTGCTGCTAACCACTCCCCTGACTTAACTTAAATGATCTGAGTTGGGGAAAAGAAAACAGACTGTGTTAACTGAGAGAACAGATGTATTAAGTCTGAAACTATATGTTCTAAGATGGGTCAACTGCTTGAATTTAATTTTGAATCACACACTGAAGGGGAACTAAATAATGCCCTTGATCCGAAAGTCCTGGAGTAATTTAAATTAAAAAGGTGATTTGATCCTCAGCTTGTGCAGTCTGCATGTGAAAGTATAGTTGGGGGAGACACTGAGCCCCGTGTTGACTCAAAACATGTTCTTCACTTGTCATTTTCCTTGGACAAAGGCTATTCAAATGTAGTAATTCTTTCACATCCACAGCTGACGACCCAAAAGTGTTAAAACGGAGAAAATGAAAATGTTGGAAGCGGCACCTTGTTCTCCTCAGACGCTAAAGCTGGAGATGACCAGTTTAGAAGTAAAGCCACCAGGCCACTGGGCTGTGGGCATGAGCGTGTTTCACGCGGGTCCGTGTGAACACAGCAACCGTGCTCTGGTGTGCACCAAAGTGGCCGCACTCAGACCTGTCTGAGGAGGCGGTCTCGGTGCGGCCGTCAGTGAACTCTGATGGAATCTGTTTTTGGCGTGAAATCTCTGTGACCTCAGTTTGACCCAACGATGGGGTAAAGTCCACGTTTGAGCCGAACAGGCTGGATGGTGCATTGTGAAAGAGCACATAAAGAAGCACGGCACAAGAAAATAAAACTAGCAGTCACAGACAAATTACTTCCAAATGCAGTTGCGCTTCACTTACAAACTGTATTGTTTCTAGAAATCACAGAAATCAGTCTCTGTAGAAATCAAAGTAGAGTCCAGAGGAACCAGACCAACCCGCAGCATCGCAGAGGAACAGAACTAAGATGGGTAGCCACGTTAGTTTGGACTGTAGCCATAAAACATAACTCATTCAAATAGCAGACTAGTACTGTAACGATGTTCGGGATGTTTATAGTGGCGCTCCACAAGCTCAAAGAAAAAGATGACCTGGAGTGAACCAACCCATCAACTGGCAGATCAACTGTTGGATTCAAAATTTTTTTGGATAATCTATTAGTTGTATAAGTAAGACATTTCATTTAAAAAAGTTTCCAAGATTCCAGGTCCTGAGGAAAAAGCACATTGATTTCCAAAACTGTTTGAAACTTCCTTGTGTTCATAGTTTATGAGGTTGAAATTCTCTTTTTAAAGTTTTGTTGTTGTTTTTTTAAGTGAAATTATCCTGCCAATGTTTAGCAACAGGCATTTTTGTGTGTTGTGAAATACATAGATTGAGTGTTTTCACTGGAGCAGAATTTAGTAGCTACTGGACGGTTTAACAATTTCAAATAGTTTTTACCACAAAAGTTTTTTGTGGAAAGACGGGCAACTCAAAACATCTTAAATAGCGTAATCACTGCTTTGCTTTGCCTCAAAAGTTGTAAAATGGACCTGGCATTGACGTCACACCTAAACTGACAGCATTCCAGTTGGAAATTTGGGAAAACAAAACAATGATACTTGAAAGAAAGTCCCGTTTCATATGTCAGACTCGCCCTGGCCACTGCTGTCCAGTGTTGGCAAGACGAATTCATCATAACACTGTATGTGATATTGATCGTAAACAGACGGCGTAGCAACATGTCCACTGATAAAAAGCAAGAATTCCTACCTAAATGCTGCAAAAAGAATAAAACAGAGCTGTTATGAGCAGTAATATTAACTGGGCGTTTGATTCGTTGATGTTAAAAGCAGACACGTTGGAGTTGAAGTCAGTGTAAAAAAGTATTTTTCTGGGTTTCCAACTTGGAAATTCAGTTTAATGGGCCGGCTCGCTTGGAAATTTAGACTTCATCCAGACAAGTTATTCAAATCAACTACAATAGTACGAACCATGTGGATGCCAAGGTGGGAATCAAACCAACGCAAATCAAAGAAAAAAAGCTTTTTAGAAGACACTAAAAAAATATGTGGTCAGTTCAGTTCTCTTTAAATCCTGGGAGGACTGTCTGATTTCATGTATGGCCTTACTTAACTTTTTAAAACATTTGCACGACGGTTTAGTGTTGATTAAAAAAGAAAATAAACAAACTTAGCAAAAGCAAAGAGAGGTGAATAAACCCCAGTGACCCACAATAATTCGAGTTGAGGGGGGTGGTCTTTGCAAAAGTGGGAAAGTTGGAGGAGGGGTTGATTTATGATTGAAGGCTCATGGGGGGAGGGGCTGTGCTGGCTCGGATTTTAAGCCTCGTTGAATGATGATGCAAAGAGGGAATCTTCTGTCAGCCAATCCGGTGGCTTTCTTTGGATGTGCTGGACAGGGATTGTCCCTTGGTTCCTCCCCCAATTCCCTCCTGCCGACTCACTGAGGGGAAGGTTTTCAAGAAGTGAGGGGAGAAACACAAAACGGGGCTGACAAGGGGCATAACTTCATTTCCACGGTGCGGGAACAGCTGTGCGCAGTAATCTGCCGTAGCAGCCCTCTGAAACTTCAATGCCTGTGGTGACCCGGAGAAGCCGGGAGGGGAGGGGGGGTAGCTCCAACTGTGTCCAGGCACTTAAGTGTGTAAAGGGGTTATACTCTCACACTCTTACAGGGGCTTTTGTTGAAAAGAAATGATCCCGTGGTCATTGTTCCCTGAAAGCAAAGATGAGACAACCAAATGTTTTGCCATCTCAACGCAAACTTTGAATTCACTCTGTTTTTTTAGATTTGTGCTGTTACTAACTCTGCCTGAACAGAAGATGTGCAGCGAGCAAAGCAAATTCTAGTTAATGTGGCCCAAATTCCACAATCATAATATTTGCCGGACAGGATTTTACAGTTGAGTTAACCCATGACTCCCACAACCTGTAGACTATCTCTCTGCAAGAAGGGAAACTTCCCAACAAAGTTTCCTCCCAGCACATTAAATACAAGCTGTGGTGAATTTATTTGCTATAAAACATTTAAAATAGAACAAATCTGCTGTTCGTCATGCAGACTAAAGCAAAAACAACCTCTTAAACAGATTTTAAATATTCTAATTTTGTCTCACACTGAGTACATAATAAATGTAAATATTAGTTAAAAAGACAAATCAGGAAGTCTATCAGTGGAGAGGGGTTCATTATTTTAGCACAAACTGTTCTGTCAAAGCCTGAAGAATGAACAAAACTTTCCGACTAAGATAATGGCTTGAGGCTGGGTTGCTGTCCGGAGTGAATGGGGTCTCCCCGGAGCTCAATAAGCCCCCAAACTTTTACTTCATTATGCTGCCATTTTAAAGGCCAGGGGCCACCAGCCCCCGGTGGTTATTTCTCAAGTATGCATTCACCCCCTCCACCCTCACTCCTCTAAAGGATACACAAATGAAAACAGATATTTTGGGGATTTTTACACATCTTTATTTAAGTGATGATGAAAGAACATATAGAAATAAATTATGCCTTCAAGCATTATTGTAGTTTATGTACTTTCATGTCTTTTTTATAATAATCCTTAAAGGTGTTTTTATCTTTTTTTGTTTGTTGTTTTAATGACATGCAGCACTGAGTGGAAGGGTTAAAAAAATTAAACCATCAATATTGTATTAGTTGAAGCAGTTTGCACTGTTTGCCTAACAAAGCCTTACGAAATGCTTGTTTTGTTTCACTAAATGACAGAATTTTAAACCACATCGAAACACAGAGATCAAAGATCAAAGGTTGTTAAGTTAAGCAAATTTACCACTCGTCCTTTCTGTCCAGTGTAGTCTGTAGGCGTTAAAGGGATAATCTCATAGAAAAACAACTGTAGCCACTACAGGTGAGGGAAGTGCTCGAAAACATAGAAACATAAAAGCATAAAAGAAAAGGAAGTTTAAACATCCCATAAAATAACAAATGTGAGGCAGTGAACCAGCATGTGCTGTATGTGGACCATAGAACCAAAGTCAATATATGGAATTAAAAAAAAATAAAAAAAATGTATACCCCTTTCCTCTGTGAATTAAAAAAAAATAGAGGTGGAGGTGGTGGTGGTGTGTGTGTGTGTGTGTGTGTGTGTGTGTGTGTCGGGGGGAGGGGCAATACTAAGTACCTCCATGAGTTAAAAGCTTGTAATCTCTATCTCTCGCAGCAGTAGCTTGAAGTAGTCTTTGTGGAGGAATTTTGACCCATTCTTCTTAACAACATTGCTTCAGTTTGCTTCAGTTCATTTAGATTTTTTTTTACTTTTGCTTCTGCAAACGTCGTAGATTTGCTGGTGCGCCTCAGATCATTGTTGTGTTGTATTAATGACTTTTGACTAGGCGTTAGCTGTCAGACAGAAGACCTCTAGAATATTTGTCTCCAGAATATTCTGGAACTTAGAATAGTTCATGGTTGACTCAAGTCAAGGTCCCGAGGTTCTGTGGCGGAAGAATTTCCCAAACTCATCACCAAAAGTGGCCTTGGGAATTGAGTGTTTCTGCTAAACCCAGTTGGGTTTCATCTGTGAATAATAATAATAATAATAAATAAAAATGTATTCCAGAAGTTTGTGGTTTATTCAGATCTTCTTCATAGGTAGAAAATCCAAATCCTGGCAAAGCAAATAAACGGTATTAGCTCAATCTTCTTATAACTGGACTGGCGTGGACTTTACCTTTTTAACGTGCTTTTGGGTTTGAGATGCAGCTTTTAGAGATTTTTTTGTATTTCTCTCAGCATTACATGGTCTAAAATTGGGATAAATCTGCATCAACTCCTGGGAGGTTGGCTACTGTGACTGTGTGTGACTGAGTGATTACGAATTATAAATAATATTTGTTACTGTAGAATGTTGAAGCACAAAATTGTCTGAATGTTTTATAACCCTTTCCTATGTTAATGTGCAGCAACAACAGCTGTGTTGTACCTGCTGATGACCAGTTCATCCAGACGCCAGTGATTCGCCGCGCCTGTCTGAGTCGATCTCCTCCTGTGGCGGTAGTGGGAGGACACTTAGTGTTGCCCACATGATTTATTTTATTTTTGTTAAAAAATAATGGTTAGAAAAAAATGTTTGTCATTTTTCTGAAGGGATATTTAAGTCAATACTAAAACCCTTCGATCTGATGACTTTCATATGTTTTCACACACACACTCTCTAAAACAAATAAAGTCATAAGATTGAAAGAGGGAGTGCTGACATTTACACATGACTGTATTTTGTTTTCTTTTATGTTCATCATAAACTTCAGATTTAGTGGCTCCTTTTCCTTTATGGATTAGCAGACATGTAAGAAAGTGTTTTTAGACTCTGTTAATGAAGACTAACGCAAAGGGAGTTCACTCATTCTGCAGTTTTATGTTGTGTTTATGTACTCGAGATGACTCCTGCGTTAGGCTGCTCTCTATCCAGGTGGCCTCACATTCATCTGGTTCCCATTTTTCCCAGCAAAGCCAGTTGGAATGTGTCCATGCTTTTGAAGATGAGTTATTAGCCCATTAATGCATACTTGAGGCTCCACGATTTAAGGCAGTTAAATTAAAAGACAAACAGCGCTGCTCATAGTCGGAAAGTCTGACTTGTTTTGGATCTAGATGTGAGTTGGATTAAATACTGCTGTAAGCAGTTGAAGACAAGAGTCTTTTTTGCTGCTCTTTGAGAAACGGAGAACCAAATGAAAATAACCAGAGCTGCACGGTTTATACTGCAGAACTGGACTGGACACATACGTCTGTGTTTTAAAGTGAAAAAAAGAAAGAAGAAGACGACTGCTGGGAGACTTGTTTACTCTGGTAATGCATATTTTACAATTATGCAAAAGAAGATTTTTTTACTGACCCAATATGTGTGCATATTTACAACTGATTTAGAGTTAAATTATCATTCATAAAATCATATAACAAAATGAACTTAAAATCCATCCAACAATAATCATTTGTATTTTTATAAAACTAAAAGGAAGTCCAGATTTTATTTATGTAATGTTTGTAATTCAGAGAGTAAAAGAAAGGACGTTCTTGTCATAAACAGCCATCGGATGGTTCAACATTGTTCTTCCCTGGTGGTGTCTCCTCTGCACGACGCCCCTTGAAGGCCGTCTGTGTTGCAGCTGCGTGTCCTGGAGTGTTTCCCCCCGCCACAGCTGGACCAGGCCGACCAGCAGGACCAGTTTCCCTCTTGTTGTGCTTTAGGTGCTGTACCTGCTAAATATTCGTCAGGTCAACACACACATCAGGAAAAATGAAAATCAGAACAAAGTGGCATGACATTGGTCTGTTGGGAGTACGTGTACATGTGGAGTTATCAGACCTGGGTTTTTGGCTTTATCACCCTTGAAGTTCTGGCAGGCGATCCCTTCAAACTCATGAGGGCACAAGCACACACACTTTCCATCCAGAAGAGCAACAGTAGCTCCGTTGTGGCAGGGCTTACACTTGCACACGTTATATTCGGCCACATAGTCTTGTGTGGCCTGCTTCAGGTTAGATATCCTGGAATTTGCATCAGGCATATCCAGAGGGATTAACATGTAGATTGGCTCTGACTACCAGGAAAGAAGAAGAAGAAAACTTGTGTTATTTCATGTACCAGAACAGGCTGTCCAGGCTCCTGTTAGACTATGCAAGGGTCAACCTGGGTCCAAGGGACAAAAAAAAAAAAAAAAAATGTCATCAGAGCATGCACAGATGCAGATACAGACACGGGAAATGGCCCAGTCTTTGATGAGCACACATTCAAAAGGAAAACGTAAATGTGTAACAAACTATCTGAATCCAACTACCTGCAGCTCAAAAGACTGCATGACCCATACAAGAAAATAATCACTTAAAAAATCCCATCTTTACTGTTGAAGCTCTAAGGTCACTCATGTTTTAGGGTAGAATTGCACGATTTCTGGAAAAAAATTAGAATCACAATGTTTTTGCTTTGTCTTGTTCTAATTGAATGTTTGCTTTTCTTTACAATCATAGAGATAACATCTATTTAACTCTTGATAGTATGGAACTTAATTGAACATTTCTTTATTATCTTATGTTATTTTTTGATTGCAATCTTTTATTGTGTAAGACAAGTCTCTTTAGACAGTGGGACCCTGTGTCTCAGTGAGACTAACGTTTTAGAATAGATAAATGAATAACTATTATTATTTAATCGTGCTGGGCCAGTAGCATAGGCTAAAAACAAGGCCAGTACAGCATCAGCCAGCGGTGGCTTCGTGCATGCACAAGTCATTCTCGTGACGTCTGACACTTTGTTAATTATAGCGTCAAAGTCGTTAATTTGGCAACAGTGCTGCAGTGCCGCTGGGCTTCGCTTGCTTTGCCAACGAGTCACGTGATGTCAAGGCGTCGCTTCAGGTCAGAGATTGAGGGAGGTTTGTCCGACAAAATAAAACAAACAAAAAAGATAGGGCAAGGACAGTGCAGCCCATGAGGCCCGTTTGACAAACTCCAAAGAAACTTGCAGGAAAATATCCAAAAGAATCGTCAGCTGGAAATGAGATTGTAGGTTTGGATTTTTAAGGCTTTATTGTGCAGCCCTGTATTGACGTTTGTCAAAACTAGTTCATATAGAGCGTTCCATCCCTTTTTTAATCAAATATACGGGTTTATTCTCCAAATTGTACTAAACTGTCATTTACGTTTCTCTAGCTTTGTTATTATAATTATCATCAGAGCAAAGCTTCTGCAACGACAATATTTCAGCTTCTCACTGCGAGTATATCATCCTACCACACTGTTAAGCAGGGCAGGGCCTTCGGCGATTGACCGGGCCCAGTTCTGGTACGTATCTATGTCCATCACTCCTTCTTTTTCCAGTTTGGCCTTCATGCGAGCGGCACTTTCCAAAGTTCCTCCTTTCACTGATGTCATCACCTTATCCACCAAGGCCTGTCCCTGATCAGTATCTGTGCAGCAAACAGTTAAGAAAAGTTTTATTATTTAGCTTTCTTTAAATCTTTGTACACAAGAGAAAGAGAAGCTCAGACCCTCATGGAGCACTGCATTAAAAACCAACATGATTCTGTTTTTAACATCACTGCATGGACTCAGGAACGCTTCTGGAAATCACTAAGACTAGACTTCACCCTGCCACGCACAAATGCAAGTAAAAGCTATATCAACCAATGAAACAAACCATATGTAAACGTTATCAATATGTGCCACTTTCTCTTGGTCAAAGCTCAATTATATTTAACTTATACAAAGTGAAAACTATCCTGCAGTCAGACAAATCATCTCTTCATTTATTATCTATGCATGCTTCGTCCTAGTCAAGGTCATGTGGTCAGCTGTAGCCAATCCCAGCTCTTAATCGGGTGAGAGGCAGGGATGCGCTCTCAACAGGTTACAAGTCATGTGCAGGACAGGAGCAACCACAAGCTCTCACTCATTCCAACAGGAAATTTAGAATCACTAATTAGTTTTTGGAAAACTCCTTCTCTGGACAAAAGAGAAGATGCACCATCTGACTTCCTATCAGCACAGAGTTCGAGACCAGGCCACTTCTAGACCAACGTCTAGAAGTGGCCTGTCAGTGAAGGCCTTGCTTGCATCTTTCAGCAAGACAATACTTAGCAGCATACTCAATAGGAGTCCAGGTGCTGAACTGGCCTGTCCCTGCCGTACAGACTGTTCACTAACTGGAAACATTTGATGAATCGTGAAAGACAAAATACAACAAAGAAAGATCCAGAACTGCTAAGCAGTTTTACGGATGTGGAAATATTTCTTATTCAAAGCTTTAGCAACTGGCCTCCATGTTTTCCAAACTTCAAGGACTCTTAAGAGTGAATGTCGTAGACATCCCCCTTTTCCTGGAAGATGGTCACCATGACGTCTCACTGAGCAATAATGTGTCAAAAAACATTGTTTCACGGTCACGTTGAGCAAGAACAAAGACATGAAAAACATGTGAGCTTGTTTAGGATTCGTGGCTATTGTGTTTAGATAGACGGGAAAAATCTCTGAGGTTTTAAAAATGAGTGAAATCAGAAAAAAAACCACAGGGAGTATAGACCTGTTGTTGTTGTTGTTGGAGTATCACAATTTTCTGGTTTTACATGTCCTTTTCCAACACTTTGACCAAAGACACCGAAGTCTGCTGTGATGCCAAGTTTTAGACAGTCTTGAACACTTCTCTCTGTCAGATCTGCAAGAGGAATGACACATCCAGGGTATGAGCTCATCGACATTCAGGTTTGTCAACACACAATCCCATAACTAAAATAAATGGTCATAACAACAGTTTGGAGTTCGCCTCTTGCTGGGACATACATACTTCTACTTTTGATGGTGTCCTGGTTTAGAACATAGATCAGTTCATATTCGCCACCAGACTTCCCATTTTTTGTGTAGTGGGTTCCATAATCTTCCAAGAAGGAAAAATAAAGACCCTTCTCATATTGCAAAGGCAAAGATCTAACATGGTCCAGGAATTCATCTGCCACTTGGAGCTCACGGGAACGCATCCTGTATGTGCTCAGCTGTACTCTGCCCTTTATCCTTATAAAGCTCTTGTTCTGAGGGAACAATGGAGAACCACGGATAAATATATCCTTAGATGCATAAATAATTATTCTATCATTGTTAACTCTGCTTTTATAGACTGGTTAATCTCTTGAGGAAATGAGGAAAGGAAACAGCACTTTTCACTGATTCGTACCTTAATGGTGGTGTACTCTGACACCTCTTTAATCATGGTTTTCTTTGAAAATCCAACCCCTATATCAGCTTTCAGAGATGTATTGGACATGGAGAGTTCAGTTGGGGTCAGTTTAAAGGACAATCCAGCATCAATATTCGAAGTCATGTCTTTTAGTATTTCTGTCAGGACGCTGCTCGTGTCGTCGTAGATTTCTCTCGAGACACTTTCCTCAACCAGAGTCTGGAACGAAAGACAGAATTCACAGGAAAGCTTCAGTTTTACAGAAGTTTCTAAAATGTGTTTGTTGCGGTTGTTGTTGCTGACCTCGTAGCTGAGCACGCCAACATTCCAGGGAAGCCTGTCATATTTCCCAGTGTTAGGATTCCTCACACGATCGCATCTCCCATTGAAGTAATCATTGTTGAAGGGGTTCATACGAGGACTTGCACCCAAAACATTGATCCTGACGTATGAAGAAAGAGGTTACGTCAACACACAGCGTTTTCACTGCTCACTAACAAGCGTTTAAAAGACTTCTTTAACATCTCTTTGGTCTCTGTTTCTTGAGTTCCTATCCTTGTATATTAGGATTGATTTTCCGTTTACTTCTTTGTTGGCTTTACTTATCTACCCCCAACAACTTCCCAATCCCAACTAAAACCCAACAGTGAACTTTTTACACAATCCTTTAGATAATCATTCAATAATATTGTTAAAGATATCTTGCATTGATTAGGAAGTGGCAAAATGAGGAGGAATGGAGGCAGGCAATGTTGAACCCCAAAATGAGGCAAACTCAGGGTTTTCTGTTTCAGATAGTGAGGTAACTTAAACCCAAGAAAGCCTGTTTCAGAATTTGAGGTAACTTATATGCTGAGTTGGTTGCCATGGTAACTTATTCTGAATATAACCTGGTTGAAAGCAGGTTTTATTTTGTAAAATTCCAAAGTTCCTGTCTGTCGCCTCACCTTCATGAAGCTTAAATGGGGTTAAATTCACTGAGCAAGTGATCTCAGCGTATGTTATAACACACATTTTGGAGACGTCTGAATAACAAATAACAATGTTTAAACCCTTAACTCAAAGTTGATTGAACCAAATCTATTTGAACCTGGAAACTCGGGTTTTGCTGGGTCTGAGTCAATTTTTGAATTTAGTTTGTTGAACCTTCTTCCTGACACTGGCCCCCAGGTCAATGAGCTTGTAGTACATACTGTATTGCATGTACAGTATGTGGTATATGGTTTTAAAAGCATCCTAAATCTTTTTTTTTTTATCTTCATTTTACTGGATAGCGACTCTTTGATTCCTTACCCGTATCCTGCTGTCCTGCCTTCCTCATTATTGTCTATAAGCATTGAACCACAGGGTTTACGCCCAGGGTTGCAGTCCTCATCTGATCCGTCTTCACAGTCGTAGTCTCCGTTGCACATTAATCTCTTTTTGATGCATTTTCCTGTACACAGATGTGGGTTTAAACCAATAGGGCCCAAAGTGAAGTCTGCAGGTGAATTCAGGAACGGCTGCAGTACCTGATTCGCATTGGAAATCTGAGTCGGAGCACAGGAGGGCAGTTGGCTGCAAACACACATCAGTTGAGACGCAAAACTCCCTGTCACCCAGTGACCCCTGACAGGAAACTCCCCCAAACTGCCCGAACACCTCCACATCCCGAGAACGCCTCTGAGGACGGTGAATGATACAACAGTTAGTTAATCGCCTGCTTAACTGTGACTCTACGAAGGTACAGGAGCTGCTGCAGTCACACTGATACAAGCAGTTTAAGCTTAATTTCACTATTTATCCCTGTCACAAACCTGGCAAGCCTGGAGCGAGCAACATGATATCTACACGCAGATGAATATAACAGACGTACTCTGGTTTTTGTGCAGGGGTCACAGAGACCCCATTCTGACCAGCGGCTCCACACACAGTCCACAGCTGGCGGGTCAGGAAGCATCACTGCCCTGAAATCCAAACATTTTATAGAATAAAAACCTCACCTACGTGCTTAAATCCACAGCAAACTAAGGAAATCTCACCATAGCTGTTTCAATAGAAGAATTAGACATACATTCCTTCTCCAAGAAGTACAAGAGTTAGACACAGGCTGCAGAGCGCCAGCGGGAGAGCAACAATCCTCATGATGAGTCTGAAAACAGACAAACCATGTCGCAAGTCTGACCCTGTTCAGTCTTTTAAGTCAGGTTTTGGTTAATGATTATCCAACTGGTAAAAGACAGAATCAATTATTTGAACTTTATGTGTGACATTGTTGACACAGCGCTTGGAAACTCCCAAATCAGAAACTGTACTGTTTGTTTGATTTGAAACAAACTGTTCTTGAAAATGTCATCCTCCTGGAAGAATTTGGATTTGACTGCACCAACTGCCCTGCTTTGTTTGTTTGAGGTGAATTTATAAAATAGTGTGTAAAACAGAGGATACCACAGAGAAGTTATTGATCAGCTGTGAATTCGGACCGGCATTAAGAGGTTTCTGTGATGAAGCAAAGTGCAACATTTAATAAAATTCAGTCTGAAAATGCACCAAAACTATCTCAAATTGCAGCTGCATAACAAGAAACCGTATCTCTGTATAAAATGTCTTTGCCACTGTGAGTTACTACAAAGTTATTCCCGCGGACATCTGTTTGGCATTGATGTTTCTGGAGTAAATTGTCAACATTTAAATTAATGAATAAAAATGGAACAACTTTTATCCATTGCACTCCCACCAATAAATGGCTGCAGCCTGTAGATTCATTTTAAATTTATATGGACAACATAATATGATTAAAAAAATTAAAAAAACAAGAGATCATTCAGACAGCTGCAGGAGATCCTTCAGATCCACTACAGGAGATCCTTCTGATGGCTGCAGGAGATCCTTCAGACCGCTACAGGAGATCTTTCAGATCCGCCACAGGAGATCCTTCAGATCCGCTACAAGAGATCCTTCAGACAACTGCAGGAGATCCTTCAAATCCACTACAGGAGATCCTTCTGATGGCTGCAGGATATCCTTCTGATCCATTACAGGAGATCTTTCAGATCCTCTACAGGAGATCCTTCAGACAGCTGCAGGAGATCCTTCAGATTCGCTACAGGAGATCCTTCAGACGGCTGCAGGAAATCCTTCAGACGGCTGCAGGAGATCCTTCAGATCTGCTACAGGAGATCCTTCAGACAGCTACAGGATATCCTTCGGATCCGCTACAGGAGATCCTTCAGATCTGCTACAGGAGATCATTCAGATCCACTACAAGAGATCCTTCAGACAGCTACAGGACATCCTTCAGATTCGCTACAGGAGATCCTTCAGATGGCTGCAGGAGATCCTTCAGATCAGCTACAGGAGATCCTTCAGATCAGCTACAGGAGATCCTTCAGACAGCTACAGGAGATCCTTCAGACAGCTACAGGATATCCTTCGGATCCGCTACAGGAGATCCTTCAGATCTGCTACAGGAGATCATTCAGATCCACTACAAGAGATCCTTCAGACAGCTACAGGACATCCTTCAGATTCGCTACAGGAGATCCTTCAGACGGCTGCAGGAGATCCTTCAGATCAGCTACAGGAGATCCTTCAGATCAGCTACAGGAGATCCTTCAGACAGCTACAGGAGATCCTTCAGACGGCTGCAGGAGATCCTTCAGATCAGCTACAGGAGATCCTTCGGACCTCTACAGGAGATCCTTCAGATCAGCTACAGGAGATCCTTCAGACCGTTACAGGAGATCCTTTACACCGCTACAGGAGATCTTTTAGACCGCTACAAGAGATCTCTCCTGCACAGCAATAAACATCTACCGTGGCTCTTTGAAAGGTTTTTTTCATTTGAACTCTTTTAGATTTGTGATTACTTTTTGTGTTACAACAGATAGACTACTACCTTCAATTGCTGAAACTTTCTCTGGGGAATGTAAACTGAATGTGAAAAAAAATGTATTGGTTTATTTTTTGGCATTTAAAGCCATCCATTTCTTATCTGGTTGCAAAAGCTTAAAATATTCATCACATGCTCTGGGCTCTTTTTAATGCATAAATACGATAAATGATTGTGTATAACTCTTAAAAAACTGTTTTGAAACAGTTTGTTAGTTTGTGCTTTTGCAGGATTGTGAAACTGTGTGAGCAGGTCTTCAGCAAAGAAAAGCAAATATTTAAAGAGGTTTTTTTTTTTTTTAACTGTTGTAATACTTTCCCGTGTGAGGGACATGGTGCATTTAGGTCACCATCTAAAATGTGGAAGCTGACTGTCTTAGTGTCAAAAACTCGTCTAGGTGTACAATTAAAGACGTTTTGAAACGGCACCAGGTTGTTGAGGAGCCGCTGCAGTTCACACGGAGTCCACACGATGGCAACGTCGAACAGGTAACGTCAAGGACAAGGAGAGCGTAGCTCTTACATTCACAGTTCTTTTTTTCCCATGTAAAGTGGAGGGGCATGTAAAAGTATAGACTGCAAAAGACGCATGACACTGTGTGGCATCAACGTGGATAAATGTTTTAATCTAATATCAAAGAGTGTCTTTTTCTGCTGTAAAATAGCAAAACAAGTCTTGCGTAACTTGGAGGAAGTTTTGAACTGTTGTACCCAGTGATCTGTCATGTGATCTGAGAAGCTTCTGCTGAGTCTGCGGTACCTCACTCTAAAAAAGGAGGGAGTGCAATGAGTCCAAATTATTTTTAAAAAGGGAGAACAGAACACCTAACTTTGAAAAGAGAAAAAAATAACTATCAAAGGCATAAAGGGCAATGATAAAAGTAGCTGAATCATGCACGCTGAGGTTTGGCAGAGTTGAAAGAGATGGTCCTTAACTCCAGAATATTCAGCACAATGACAAGTATTTTCCTGCTGACTTAAATAAACACAGCCAGACTTTTCCCTAATGTGTCCAAAGTCAATCTGGGAGCTGCCCTGTCCTGGTTCTCTGCTTGTAACTAGGAGGAAAGCTGGACTAAACTGGGGGGGGGTATGTGGTCATGGCCCGGTGGAGATTCACAAATATGTGCTGAAATCACCGATTTTATGAGGCTCTGCAGTTTCCTCCCAACTTTCTCAGGAAACCAGTGGGGAGGTAAGGTGCTTGGCTAATAATCCTCCTGACTAGAAAGACTTCCTGTTTTTCGGAGGGGAGGTTGGAACTGCATGGAAACTTTTATGGAACAATGCATTACTCAAAGAATCTTGTCATTATGTGCGACAGAATATGATGTTTCCTGCACCCCCCCACCCCACTCAGTGTTGTATTTTTAGAAAGAAGTGGTTGGGAGCTGTAGCAGAAGTTGGTAGTTAAAGAGCAGAGAGGGACACAAAGGATAAAATCTAAGACTACCTCAATTATGGACTGCAGATAAGTGGCTATCTTAGGTTCTGGCTGTGGTGGCAGCCGGCTTCAGGATTCACGCCCTAAAATACTTGCTGTTTGACCTTCCTGTCATAAACGGAGGAAAGGACACTTCCCAAGGGATTGTCTCCGTCAGCATTGTGTTGTGAAAATAAATCTCTGATTAGTCTTTGGTCACTTCTGTTACGTGTAATCTATTTGCTTGAGTCACTTATGCTTTTCCCGTTTGATTTCCTGCTACTCCTGTAGTTTAAATCATATCTTGAAAGGCCGTTGAAAAGTATTTTTTTAATTTCTTTGCCTTGAACAGTCTGGTATTGCTGTCATGTATGTTACGGGTTAGTATCATCTGCACTGCGCAGCTCTGCCCTGGTCCGCCCATCTCAGTTTACTTAACCGACCCCACATTCCTGCATAAATGGGACTGAATATTGTTTTTATTCTACAATATGGACTTTTGTTTTTATAAATGTATGCAATACAGGCCCATTCCATAACACTGCCTCCACCATGTTTTCACAGGATGCGATCGGCTTTTGGATCAGGAGCCTTTTCATGTCCTTCTCCAGACTTTTCTCTCCCCGTCATTCTGATCCAGGTTTATTTTGGTTCCATCTGTTCAAATAATCAGATTTAAGAACACGGGAGTCTTTTTTTTCATTCTTTCTTATTTTTTTTAGATGTTTTCTGACCAAGCTTAATCTGTCTTTCCTGTTTTTGAATGTTGTAAATCCTCTGTATTCACATTTATTAAGGTGTCTTTTGATTGCAAATTTTAACAAGAATATGTTTGTCTGACTTCTCCAGAGTATTCTTGACTTCTGTATATGTCGGAAAGGAGTTTGTCATCCCTGAGGAAAAGAGTCTGAGCTCATCCACCACAACCACCAGTTGTCTTCTGTGGTCTTCCAGGCCTTTTGATGTTATTGAGCTCACTAGTGTGTTCCTTCCTTTTAAGAAAGTACCAGACTCGTGTTGGTTTCAGCCCATTAGTGGTCTTCTTCACTTGTGCTGAGATCTCCCTGGACTTCAGCCCTTTTAACCTTTTACCTATTTGTCTTAACGTAATGAAGGATTGGACTGCATGCTCGTTACCTTTATGTCAGTCAGTATTTTTAAGCCTTTGAAAAGGACGTACTTTGCTTAAAATGGGCATAATTGGAAAATGACATATTTATGTGAAACCTCTTCTGATGTAAAATCTGAAAATTTGCACTTTGATCATATTTTGAAGGTTTTATTTCAAATCCAGTGTCCTATATAAGCGCAATAGTAAAAATTCTATTAGTGTCCAAATACGTCTGGAATAATGTGTTATGGTTTGTGCGTCACAACCATTGGTGAGTCACATTCAAAAGAACTTCAAACCCTCGTTTGTTACAAAACACAGGATGACGTTGAACTGGAGCGTTTACTCAGTGACAGGAGGAAGCTGGGTTTTTTTATGGATTTTTTTTGGCACCAGTGGACTTTATTCAAAGTAGGTGGACAGAAAATGGGTTTAGAGAGAGGGGGAGAAGACATGCGGGAAAGAGTGACAGGTTGGGATTCAAACCTGCGCTGCCTGCATGAGGGCCGTAGCCTCTGTAAATGGAACCCTCAACCCACTGAGCAGTCCAGGGCCCGAAAGAAGGAAGTCCATCAGTGTGTACATGTCATACTGGGAATGGGGTGCAGCGGCAACGGACCAAAGTGGAGATACAGGAATTAAAAAAAAAAAAAGAAACATTCAATGAACTTGGAAAGACTGAAAGTGGTGCTATGGTAGAGGATCTGGAATTTAAGAAAAAAGAAATAAAAAAATCAAAAAGCAGGAAGAGGAACGTGTTTGGATATTTCCACTGCAACTTAAACAAAAACATAGACCGAGAATGAAGTAAATCTCCACTTTAAGTCAATTAAAGATGTTTTTGTTTCCTGGTTTATAGTGACCTATACAAACTATTTACTTTGTCACTCAAATTTGCATGGAGGCTTTCCGTTGTCAGACAAGTACAAGCTGTTGAACTCTTTTATAACCTCTTGCTGTTCTCTCTGACCAGCTCTGTAAGACGTACCGATAAAGCTCACGCAAGTGGCGGGTGGTGATCAAGGGGAGAATCAGATTCCCGGCTCAGTAATCTGGCTTCTGAGGGGCTCATGTCCTAAAAAACCAGCCTCTGTCAGCAGAACACAGGATACAAAGCCAGGACAGACATCCTTCCTCCCTCTGCCCTCTGCACTTGTCAGCTCTCAGCTTACTGCACACACCAAACTATAGATGGCTTTAACATAAACCAGCAGGGTTCTTTGTTTGACACTTGCAGTTATTGAGATGTCACAACTACATCTTTAACCCAGATACTTGTGGCATCTGGGTTAAAGGAACCACCAAATGTTTCACCATCTTAATAAAACTGGGCGTCTTGGGTACAGGTATCTGCTTAGGATGTCTTGTTTGGGGGAGGGGGGACAATGGGAAGGCTCAAAGATAGACCCAAGACATGCTGGAGGCCTGGGAATGCCTTGGTGTTGTCCCAGTATAGCTGAAGGAGGTGGCTGGGGAGAGGGAGCTCTGGGCTTTTCTGCACAGGCTGCTGCACCCACGGCCACAACCCCACCGGTTCATGTAAAGCTGTCATTTAACACTTTCCTCGTAGCTGAAGCTTTATCATGCAGGACTTTTACATGTGACAGGATAGTCTCTTGGTGGCTGGCAGTGTTGCATCGCTGTGAGAAGGTCCTGGTGTGAACTGCAGCTGGGATTTTTCTCAGGTCTTGTAGCTACTCCAGCTTCCTCCATAGCCCCCATAACCATGAATACGACTGAAGCGTGTACGGAGAATTACAGACTATCCTGTAACGTGGTAATTTTACGTTGCGGCGTTGCATTGATGTAAGAGTAGCAGTGCTTTACAGGGTGGCCGTTTGCACTGCAATAGTTTTAGGATAAAACCAGCTTTTGTTGTGGTTTGGCCTTTTATTTAAAAAGGGAAAAGTATTTTAGGGATGTGCAAATGCTCCTCAAGTTTGAGTAATGTGTTGACTATACGGCTCCATCCATGGCCGTGTGAAGAGGCAGTGCATGAACCCTGAGAACAAACACTTCACACATGTTCATTATGTTTCACATGACATAGTCATCAATGAGTGGATGTCCACTGTCGTATGAACCCAATTACACCACTAACCACCGGCCGGATGCCGGGTCACAGCACCTTCAATCCTCTTTGCAGATCCATGCGCATGATTAAAGTTCTTATTCCATCCTCATAGGAAGGAAACTGATATATTTGGAAGTCCCTCAGAAGGTAATGTGATTTTCTAATTTGTAATGTCAGACCGTGCAGGTACCACGCAGATGCAGAAATATAATAAAATGTACATTTTAATCCTCCCATCAACAGGCTTAGTGGAAACAACAAATAGCATAATAAATACATGAGCATCAGGCTCTTAAAGGCCTGAACTGCTATTTAAGACTTTTTTTCATCATCGTATACTTATTTAATTAATCAATAATGTTTTCCTGAAGTTGTCTGACGTATTTACAGTCATGCCTCACCGTAGTGATAAATCCACACGTATACAGAAGTGAAACCCGCCAGTCCGCTGAGAAAAGCCGCAGTGACATCACCACTCATGTCGGTGCAGAAGTCAATGTTGACACATATTCAGGCTTTTTCTTTTCCGTTATTACAGATTTCAGTTCCAAAAGTTTGTTGAATAAACTGGAGTTTTTGGTCTTTGTATGGTGCCCATCTCAGCTTATACTAAAGACGCAGCTCATCTAATAATTGTCCCAAACAAACACCTTTAAATGCTTCTGTAAACACGAAAAACAAACAGTTCCTGTTTGATGCACGGATTTTCTTCCTGGGAACATCATAACTGCCACTGACTGCTTAGAGCAGCACATATAAAAACTGTCATTACTGAATCACTCTCTGGCATCAAAAGCAAAATAGACATTTATACAAAGGAAGTTGATGACCCATTCACAGCCAACAGCTTACTCTAATTGCAGTGAGATTAGTACATAGCAGAGGAAATGTCATGCCTGCACTTTAAAGAAAATGTGCTGCGTTAGCAGCATCAGTGTTCCAGACTCCTCAGTCGCGTCTCATTGCTCCTTTTTACAATCTCATTGTCAGTGTTTTCTGTGTTAAGGTGCTTCTTCTACAAGATATGAGACAGTCATCTAGAGACGGCGGCTAGATTTGCTCAGGCTCTCTGTCCATCCATTAACCTCCACTTTTCCAAGTTCGGGTCAACAGAGAGCCCAGACATCCCCGTTCCCAACTGCCTCCTCCTGCTCTTCCTAGGGAATACTGACGCCAGTCTTAACCAACCTACCAGTGCAAAGTCACAAGGCTAAATTGGACAAATTCCTTTTAATATTCAGGGATCCCTTGTTCTTATAAAAATGCCTCAGAGATCACGATTCTGCCTTTCATTGTGATTGCAAGTGAACAATAAAAAAAAAATAGGTAGTTTTGCAATCTAAGAAATAAAGATGCATTAAAACAAAGAGGAAAATGTAAAACAGTCACATTCGTCTGACTTATGCGTCACAAACAACTTGCAAAGCATAGTTCTACGATGCGTAGAGGAGTTTAGGGATTAAAACGCTTTCATGTCTAGATCTTTGTTCCTTTATCATTTTCAGCAGCAGAAAAGTGAAATTAAATGGCAGAATTCAGGGAACTATGAACATCATAACTAAAGAACTGCTTTCTTTATCTGTGATGCTTCCTTCTTTATTGTGCTTATCTTTGTTTATTGCTTTGGTTTTTTTTTTTATCTTCACCACGTACAGTACAAATCTTGATTTGATTAAGATTAAGAGATCAGTTCTGGCAGAGTTGAACACCACACTTTCACCAGCTTTTGGGTTGGTTTCGCTGTGTATCTCGGGTAGTTTTCCCTCTACGCTGTTGAAAACATCTGGAGCAGACAGTCGTGATCCAGTGATACTGGAGGCACACCTGTGCCTGGTCCTGAGCTATTCCAATTCTTCTCCATACTTTTGTCTTTGTCTCTCTCTGTTACAAGCTGATGTTACTATCAGAAGAAATTGTTTCAGAACATTTCTGGACTTTATTTCTGTTTTTATTTAGTCTTGCTTTAAATGCATGTGAGTGTTTTGCACCTTGTGGTGAACCCTCTGTATTTGTTCTGAAGTCTTTTTCTGCTGGACTTGGATAATGACACGTCTGCCTCCTGGACAGCATTCCCCACTCCGCTGGATGCTTTGAAGGCGCTCTTAATGTGAACGTCCAAGACTTTTTCATGTTGTTGAGCTCACTAGTGTTCCTTTTTTTTCTTTTCTTTTGTCAGGATCTACCAATTTATTGGACCTGTCTTAATATTTTTGTTTTTGTGCACTGAGACCTCCCATACTGCATTCTTGCAATATTCAGTATAACTCCTTCGAAACACAAATAATATCGTGTTAGAAACCACTTTGGCTGCTTCATGAGGCCTGTTTTCAGTTGGTTACTTTTTGTCCAGACATGGCAGAAAATATGAGCACTTAAACCTTAAACCTTCTTCAAAGTTGGCTGTCCCAGCCAAATATTAAAGCTCATAATATCTCTGTGACTCGACTGTATTTTGGTTACAAGGTTTAATATGAACATATTGGGTCATATATGTCCAAATATAGTGTTGTACTCTGATTTTCCTCACATGTTTCTGGTTCTATCTCAACCGTTGCTAGCTGGTAACTGCTTGAATTCATTTCCTTTTGGGAATTGATAAAGTATTTTTGAGTTTAAATTTGTTAGCCATGGTATTTTTTTGGTCAAAACTGGTGGAAGTTAAAAGTTGTCCCCTAAAAAATTATTTTGACAAAATTGAAAGACATCAAAACTCAGTGTGTGTGTGGTGAGCAATAATATCATTTTTAATGGATACAATCAGTAATCATTTTCAAAAAGACAAATGTCATCCAGATTATAAGTCTTAACTTTGGGCTACAGAAAAAAGTGGGAAATTAGACAATTTTGCCCACAAAAAAGTGTTATATATTAAAAAAAGATCACAAAATACAAATAAAAAAGGCTGGATGAAGCGTGACATGAATTGCACATTTTAATGTTTCTCTTTTTCTTCTTTTTAAATGTAAAACGTGATAAGCAGTTCCTATTTTTTCATAGCCATCATATGACTATTGGTGTTACTTTCTCTCGTGCAGAGACCGCCCTTCTGCCAGTTGTGGCCACCGAAGGGTTAACGTGAGAGCCCACAGCAGTCTCTCCTTTCTGTCCACGGCATTTAACGGAAAACTGTTGGCTCTCGCTGCTTTCCCGAAGCTGCGTTAGATTTTTACTGATTTTGCAGCGGAGCCGCGGAGGCATCACGGGAACAAATATCGCCGTTCGTTGCGGCAGGACTTCGACATATTACTGCGCGCTTTCGAACAGGTTGGTCGTTGTGTTGTTTCGCTGTTTTCCAGTCGCGCGTTAATTAATGAGCCGCCGCAGCCGCTTCAGGTAGTCACTTTAAAGTTGCTGAAGTGCCGCAGAATTGTTTTCCAAAGTGTGCCAGTTTGTATATGTTTTTTTCTGTTTTATATAAAACAAAACAGAAAAAAACTTTTTCATATTATCATGTGTTGATGGTTCATCATTTAAGAAGGCAAAACTTAACTCACTGCAGTGAAATCAAAGACTCATTTTGAGGTTGTTTTTTTTTTTTTTTTTTTTTAATACTTCTCGGGAATAACTTTTCACTTTCTTGTCCAAGCAGCGGTCACTTTCTAACTAAGCAAGTTGTTTTCTTTATACTCTTCTTTGAAACATGCACGTTGGATCAACACACGCCCCTGTCTCGGAGCAGAAGCGTTTTTATTTGGTTTGAAAGTGTTTTCCCTGGCCTCCGTGTTTCACAGTGGGCCTGTGGTATTTCACCATCTCGTTCACTTGCAGACTGAGTCATTGCCTGATTTCCTCCAGATGTGCTGTAGTTCACATTTCCTGGCAGCCCAGGATTGTGACATTTCTGCCCATAGACTGCTCTTATTCTGCTGACGGAGAAGAAATTTGCGCTTGCCTGCTGGGGTCAAGTGATGTTTGTGTTGTGACATTGTTGGATGCTGGGAAAAAAACAAGCCCCAGGTTTTTCCTCATCCTAACTGTGGTGGCTGCCTTTTTGAGACTTGTATTAAAATTTGGTCTTTTGCTTTCTTTCCAGTCCTCCAGCTGGTGGGACTCTAGCAGGGCTGAATCTATGAAACAAATGCAGTCCTGCATCAGGCTTGTGCCAATGGAGCATCAACGGCTGTTTAAAAGTTGCTCTCATGCACTTCCAGCACTGCTGAGAACTTCAGCGTGGCTTGCAGTGACTTGCATAACAGCCTGATGAAACAAATGGTCTAGAGTCTGATTTGAAAGTCTTCAGAACCAGTGATGGCTGATAAAGCATTTTCTCTTTTTTTTTTTTTTTTTTTTTTTTTTTTTAATGGTTTTTTTTATTGTTAAGCAGCACTTGTGATGTACAAACCTACCAGCAGCGCTTACAGAGCCTCTGCCGCTCGTCAATCATGGTCAGGTGTTGCTCATGAGGTAATTGTTGGAACAAAGCTGAAACTCACGCTTTGACCTGAAGGTTTGCGTCTCTTATCTCAGTCATATTGGGCTCATTTCCTTTATGGATCTAGCTCCTATCAGCTTGATTAAGCCTGACATCCTCTCTTGTGGATGGCAAAAAAAAGGAACCATATCTGCTGATAACCCTTCCTAGATTCTAACGTATATCATTGTATTAAGTCTTTTATATTTTACACCAATTTCAAATGAAACCACATTTTTATGGACAAGTTGCCATAATCTAAGCTGTGATTTCCATCTGTACATGTTTAGCCAGGCATCACGAGATCCTCTGCTCTGTTGGCGTAAGATTAACCCCAGGTAATTGCTCGACCTTTGCCCGTTTCCAACCTTTGGTCTGTGCTGCAGGGCTCACAGGCTCTTCACGCTGGTGTCGTGGCCAGTGAAGCTCCTGGAGCTGGTCCTAGAGGTATGTCCACAACCTGGCAGAGCAAGCGTTGGCAGGGCATTTGTGCACGACAGGAGTACTTTAAGGCCTTTTTCTTCTCCAATTTAGCTAAAAGCATGTGATAGTCCTTACAATGACTGTTTGATCTAGTGGTCTTACGTAATGTGGTATGTAAACTTATTTCCTTCCAATGGGGATGTAGGTCCTCTGCTGCTGCGTTACCCTGTATAATCCATTGAGATGTTTGTTGTGGCATTGCCTTGTTTCTGCATGTTCCTGTTGGACTGACGGGTCATTTTTGACTTGAGCAGTTAACCACCACGATGCTATGAGGTGTGGGTTTCTGTTGGTCTGACGCATGATATCACATGCTTGTGTTATTGACCCAATTTTTTCTCGTTCCTACCGGGGTCGTCGCAGTGATGCTCAGTGTTCTTAGGCAGGATGGCAGGATCTGTAAACTGAGCCTAACCCCCCACAAATGCAGCTTTTATTGCAAATGAATGACATTCATCACATTCGTCAATTATAACAAAGCTTTTTGTCTTTTAATGTTGCAGGTTTCTTGTTGTCTTAATGCTTTACAGTCTTGGATCTTAAGAGTGCAACGTTTTATTGGTTGTCTTCATTCTCGTCCTTTCTTACAGGTGCCTCTGTGGTTGTAAATCTTTACAGTGCATTGTTAAATAATAGTAATGTCAATGATGTGCAAAAATCGTGACTACAGCTCTTCTTGGAGCAACAAAATGCTTCAACAGCAGTCCTTTTTTTACAGCCCAATGTCACATTTGCAAGCTTACAAGGAACAGCTGTCAATTAACAGGTCATCGTTATCTCCACTGCCACTCACAGTCCACTTCACTTTTTTTCTGCTTCAGACGAGGAAGTATGTGTGGGTGCTGAAGAGTCTCACCCTCGGTTGACGTCTCTGAACTCGGAGCTGCTGTCCGCTTTAGCCCAGATCGCCACTTGCCCAGCGACCTCCCCGCCATGTCTGCAGAGGTGGAAAACAGCGTGCCCGCGTCTGCCGACCCCAATTCCCCATCGACAACCTCCAACACCCCACCCAGCTCCCCCGGGACTGCCGCCTCAAAAGTGCCCTTCAAGAAAGAGAAGAAGAAAGGTGAGTTACTGGGACGTGACCTGAACGACTGCTTCATGTCACCTTTTACAGTCTTTGAGCATTTTTAGAAAGATTTTATTTATATTTTTGTGGTTTTAATTGAAGCTCAACTGTTAAGTCTCCACATTTACTTGGGCTCTTAAACGTCTGTGTGGCACATTTTTGGTTTAAAACTACCACTGAGATGCGGGATTGCTGTGGGTGGGGGGACAGAACCACATCTCCACTCCAACCCTTGTTCTTCGGTGGGCTGGGGCCTTTTGATAAATCCTTTAGCTGCCTCAATCTGAGCTAAATCAGCTGGATGTGAGGATGGATACTTGTACACTGAACCAGTGTCACACTATCCAGCAAACCCGAACAGCTCACTGAAGTTTTAGGCCTCAACTGTGCCAAAGTGACATTTGTGTGTACACAAACTGCATGAAATTATTTTGACAGTACCCGAGAAGACGGATGAGTACCTGCTGGGCAGGTTCCAAGGAGATGGCATCAGGTACAAGGCCAAGCTGATCGGGATCGACGATGTCCCGGATCCTCGTGGAGACAAGATGTGCCAGGACTCGATGATGAAACTGAAGGTGGGCCAGTTAATTTTCACCCTGGTAGCACACAGCTTCATCAGAAATGATTAAAGCATTAACATTGTGAGTGTTTGTTTTTTACGCTGCAGGGTATGGCAGTAGCTGCTCGGTCCCAAGGCAAGCACAAACAGAGGATCTGGGTCAACATTTCCATGTCTGGTATAAAGATCATTGATGAGAAGTCAGGAGTGAGTTCTATTTATTTTATTTATTTTTTTTTTTTTCACCCCAGGTTGTGTATAAAAAGAACTGGACAACCCAGCCTTTTGATATCGCCCGCTGGTTTTCTGAAGAGTGCTTTTGAAACCTGTTTTTACTCTCGCTGCCCAGCGCCAATCCAAAAATGGGAGCGTATGAAATATCATATCGTGTCATCCCTTCAAATGTTATTTAAAGAACATTTAAAACGGGTGTTGCCGGAATTGTGATGAGGATTAGCGGCGCTCCGCTGGGATCCAGGGTCACCTGTGAATGGCCTAGGCCCAGTCGCTCTCACCCGCGGGTCAATGCAGCCAAGCAAAGGGCATCTGTGCATGCTGGTAGTCTGGTTAGTCAACTTGGGTCCTGAAATGATCGGGGGGGGGGCGCTTGTAGTCCAGCTGGCCTCCTCTGGTTGGCAAAGGTATCTGCTTTAAGCGTCACCCCCAAACATTTCCACACCAACCCAAAACTCGAGACCGCTGCAACAATCTATATCTTTAAAATAAGAACGTTTATGCTCCGTTGGATCAGTTTCAGTGACGAGAGCTAACTGTGACCAGCTGTCAGTCAAAACACCACGCCCCTAATTATGCACAGATTTGCTTTATGAGTTTTCCTGACGGGGCACAAAAATTCACTGCCCTATACAGTTGTTGTGGATGTGAAGTGCTGTAAATGTTTTATTTCTGCTGCAAATTCAGACAACTTAAATAAATTAATTAAAAAAAAAAACTAATCTTGAACTGCTCTCTGTCCTCGTCTCTCAGGTGATTGAACACGAGCATGTGGTGAATAGGATCTCCTTCATCGCCAGAGACGTAACGGACAACAGGGCCTTTGGATATGTATGCGGGGCAGAAGGACAGCATCAGTTCTTTGCCATAAAAACTGCACAACAGGTGACGCTCGCAAGCGCAAAAGCTGAAACGCAAATGGCGCAAAAGACAAACAATGAAAATGTGTTTTTCCGTGTTTATCGTGCAGGCAGAACCTTTGGTCATCGATCTGAAAGACCTGTTCCAGGTCATTTTCAACATGAGGAAGAAAGAAGCAGAGTCCTCGCAGAAGGTAACACTCCAGCTCAAGCTGGAAAAACTTGTTTTTCTCTTCAGAAGTTGGCCAGCGACAACATTTTCTTTGTGAGAGAACCATTTGGTGTGGTCGTGCGTGTGTGCGTGTGTGCGTGTGTGCGTGTGTGCGTGTGTGCGTGTGTGCGTGTGTGCGTGTGTGCGTGTGTGCGTGTGTGCGTGTGTGCGTGTGTGCGTGTGTGCGTGTGTGCGTGTGTGCGTGTGTGCGTGTGTGCGTGTGTGCGTGTGTGCGTGTGTGTGTGTGTGTGCGCGCGCGCCTCATGAAGGTCGACACTGCCCCTCTGTGTTCTCTCAGTGAATCACATCCTCCAGACGTTCCACTGAAATGACACGAGGGTCATTAATGTTAAAGAAAACGTCTATAATGTTAACAGTCTGCCTCTGTTTACAGGCTGAAAATGGCGGCGGCGTTGTCGAGGTAAGCACCTGGAAGTTTGTTTGTTTTTTTTTTTTTTTTTTTTTTTTTTTTTTTTTTTTTGGAAGGTTGTCTCCGACTCTGACGTTCCTTTTTCTGTTTACCCTCAGAATGGAAATGATGCCCTGCTAAGTACGGACAATGTCACAAAAACAGCTCAAGTAAGAATTTTATGAAAACTTGTTTGAAAAGGTGCGTGTGTCTGAAAAAGCTGGACCAGAACGGTACGTTTGTCTTCTTTTTGACGTCCAGCCAGTGGAGCAGCTTGACCTTTTTGGAGACATGTCGACCCCCCCAGACATCCAGACTCCAAATGTGAGTGTTGTCATAAATCTAAATATTATACTTGGGTCAGTGTGGCGGGGTCTTTACGGTATTAATTTACTAGCCGGGTTCTTTCTATGCATCACAACATTTTTCATTAATTCTATTCTCTGTAGGGACGTAAATGATACGTGATTAATGATAAAAGCTTTGCTGAAGGTTTCTAAAACATTTCCTAGATCCTATTTTTGTGTGAAATAGTTTCAGGAAATAACCTCCAGATCATCCCATTTGTGTTTTTAATGCCAACTCGATTCTTAAAAGAGCAGACTTTTGTCTCCATCACAATATTTTAAGATCTTTTAAGAATTGACTTTATGCTTCTTTGTTACCAATATGAATGTTATTCATCTTTAAACTGCTACAAGTGGAATTTTTATTAACACCCCACCAAAATTACAATACCCTTTTGTAAATATGATAGTTTAAAAAACGATTAGTGCTTTTTTTTTTTTTACTTCACAATTGGACCCATTAAGTTGCAGGTTGTTCACAGCAAGTGACAACTGAAATCCAAGTTAATTTTCCAAGTTTTCAGATGGACCCTGGACTGATTACACCCAACTGTATCGTCGCGTTAATGTTTTGTAAATATTCTACTGGTAGCAGATTTAAATGCTCGTCTCTGTTCACACCATGTGATTCATTGTTCATTTAGTTAACACGCATCTGTCTTTTTCTGCTGAGTTGATTCATGAATCTTTTGTTTTGTTTTTCTTGTTTGTTTTCTTCCTCATGTTAACCAGGACTCTAATGACATTCTTTTGCTGGACTTTTCCGCTGAAGTTGACAGCAATCAGAATTGCATAAAGGGAAATCCTTTTTCCTCAAATTTTGACTACTTCCCAGCTCCAGACAGTGATCCTTTCAGAGATGACCCCCTTTCTAAGCCACCTACTAGTGTTGTACCAGATAACGCACATATATCCATCACCAATAACCAACTAAATGGCAGCACTGGTAAGACACTGTTTAACGACGGGTTGAACGGAGAAGCAGAACATCTCAGTCAGCGGATAAATGGCTTATCCAGTAAGTCCATGATACTTGCTCTCAGTAATGGACAGTGGCCACTAGGGGGCGATATCCCACAGGGCAGTGCAATTACCATGATGGACGGGAATGAGTCTGAAGTTCCTTCAGCCAAAAACCCCTTTTTTGACACCCCTTTGAAAACTTCCGCCATCTCTAACGGCGTCAGTCATCTCCCAGAACCACCAGCAACTCAGAGCAAGGACTCGGTGGTCTTAAACCCGCCTCCACAGAGCTCTAAGTCTGGACGAGGTCGAAGGAGTGCAAAGGTGAAATTACACAGCGGGATGAATTGTAGTGAGGCTGCATGCATTTCCTACACAAACACACACTTGGTGCTAACATCTCCTTTTCCGAGCGTTTGGGCCATGCACTGGTGTCTGGAAGAATTTACGAGGAGTTGGAGTGTGTGAATTTAGGATTCAAGGCCTGTAATTTACACTTGGAGTTTTGTTGCGTAGATCTCTGCAGTCATCTTGCATGAAGTGGTGGATAGATGCTGCTTGAACTTGCTTGAAGACATTTGTGCCACAGAACACCTGCTACTTATATTTGCTCCTCATCCATTTTCTTAACATTTGTGCTTAGGTTTTGTTTTTGTTTTGTTTTTGTTTTTTTTGGTAAAACACTGGTAAGTGGCAAGGCATGAACACATCAGCGTTTAGGTTACTGGTTCTCATTTCAGGCATGTTTAATTCTAATTAATGTTTGTCTTTGGTAAACGCTGGTTTAATCGCGACTGGTCAAACATTACTGACTATTGTTCCTCTGGGGATTCAGTCTGCATCCAGCGACCTGTTTGGAGCAGAGCTGTTTTCTGCTCCTTCTGAGGGGGCTGCCACTCCTGCTGACCTCTTCAACAGTTCATCTATAAACGCGGCTCCTTCCACCTTCGCTGCTCTGGGTAATGCAAGAGAACTTGCTTGCATGCAGTTTTTTTTTTTTTTTTTTCTCCCCTCAATCCTTTCTCTTATGCATCAACTTTTTTTTTTTTTTTTTCCTCTTTTAGGCAATCTTCAGTTGGGCCCACCAGTTGCCACAAGTGTTCCTCCTGTAGGCATGTGGGGAGCCCCCACTGCTGTTCCCACCATGTTCCCCGTGCCCGGAATGACTGTTCCAGGCTTTCCACAGCAACCTGCCTTTGGCGCTCCCATGCCCCCCCCAGCCTGGGGTCAGCAGATGCCGCCGCCTCATTTCAGCCCCCCACCTCTGTCGCCACCCCACCTCGCTTGGGGGCAGCCCGTTGGGTCCAATCCTTTCCAACCCGGTGCATTCCCAGCAATGGGAGACCAGCAGGGTCCGTCGCGTCCCCCTCCAAAGGCACCTGCCAAGGCAGCGCCTCGAGAGAACAGTGCCTTCACGGCTTTGGATCCACTTGGAGATAGAGAGAAGAAGACTGGAAAGGACATGTTCAAGGACTTCCAGCTTGCCAAACCCCCTGCCATCCCAGCAAGAAAAGGGGAGCTTGCACCCGATGCCGCTCCACCTCCCAGCAATGAGTCGAAGACATTTGATGAGTACTTTTCCAATAAAGTCGGCCTGGCTCAGGATGCAGCAGATCACGATGACTTCGACATCAACCAGATTTCAACATTTGCTAATAACGGTAAACTGAACCTTTCCTGTAGTCAGGATTTTGGAAGTTGAAGTGTGTTCAGTCTGGAGATCTTTCATTGATTGTGGTGTCTGTTTAGGAATTCCTAAACCAGCTCCCGCCCCAGCTCCGAGCATTAACCCTGGTTTCCTTAGTGCTGCCTTCTCTTCTACTCCACTTTTAAACAATTCGGCGCCATCACAGGGACACAATGTTAATCAGGACATGTTTGACCAAGCCTTTGGGGCCCCAGATTCTAGTCCATTTGGAGCGCCTCCTGTACCTACGGTGACGAGATTTACTCTTTAATGCACTGTGCCCAAATATCCCAATGTGAGTTTGAATAAAATGTTATTCTGATGGTTTTTCCTATCACAGAATCCCTCTGTTGCTCAGGCTTCTGGTTCAGCAGATCCGTTTGGGAATGCTTTTGGAAATCCCTTTGCTTAACGACAAATGTGTCCTTTTTATATGTAAGTAGCTTTACATATTATTGTTTTTAATATTGGGGGGGTTCACTTTTATAAAAATTCTTTTTATCTCCTCGCTCACAGATGAACGAGAGTTAGAGACCAAATGGAGATCCCAACATCCAAGACCTTTTTGGACAAAGCTGCTCTGTGCAAGACAATCTGAGCGATGAACTCTTCTTACACTCACTGACCCTCCCTTTCTTTTTCCTTAGCCGCTTCTCGTGGTTCGTCTTGTTCCTCGTTTTTGATCACTGATCCAGAAAGTGTTTGTCATGATCTGCTGAATGAAATGTGTTGCATGAAAGAACATTGAGGTTCACTTCTGTTGTATTTGTTAAATAAATAAATCATAACACTGCAAGGTGTCTACAGAGCTGTTGCCTTCTTTTTACTGACTTGTAGCTGGAATTCAATCTCATGTGCCTGATGTTGGATAAACCTTGTTTTTAAATTTATGCCTACATCAGAGTTGCATTGTTTCCTCTTTCTTTAGCGTTGACGTCAATGTCCTTCCTAAAACAAAATCTTTGTCACATTCATCCATTAACATCTTTGTGTAAGACAACTGAAAGACGCACTACTGGTCCGAACTGCTCTGGTTTGAGGACTCGCAGGAACTCATCTAGGATAAGAATAGCTGGAAAAACGACTTTCCATCACTGTAGATTAGAATGAGCTAAGCCTAACAAACCGCAAGCTCGCAGTAATTTAAGGTGGTGTTCCAGGTAGCCTCCAGGCTTGCTCATTTGGGGCCAAGTTCCCTTTTCCTTTTTTTTTTTTTTTTTTTTTTTTTTTTTTTTTTTCTTGTATTAAAAACAGATGGGCGGAGTCATCTGCTGCCAGTTTGGCACCGTCCACAGATGTGGAAACCAGTGACATCACCACTCGCTCTCGCGTATTTGTTGGAAGCTCCTGTGGCTGTTCAAAGTCAACATAGCAGCGGTGCTGCCGTGTCTACTTATGATTACTGGCATGAGAAACATCAGAAACACCCACCGCCAAGTGTTGCTGCTGCGTTTGGAAGGTGTAAGGCCTTAGCTGGGCATTGGGCTGCCTATTCCTCAAGGTACTAATGATGCACACTTGAAATGTGTTTATACCACAGATGGTTACTTGGCCAGTTAGTTCAGAGAACGTGGTGTCTTTGACTTCCAAAAGAGTCCAAGGACACTGATGGTAATTTGTCTTTACCGTTCTGACCTTCCTTATGGGTACAGCTTGCGCAGACTCATATTTTGACTTTGAGAGTTTTGGCTTTGCTGTTGCACTCAGCTGCAATGATCTGTTATGATAATCATTTCGTGTTTAGTCTTTAATCATCCTTGTGTTCAAATTACTACCATTACTACTACTACACTTTGCAACCACTGAGGAAATGAGGTCACAATTTGCATGAGAAGGTAACAAGTCAACTAATGATGGAAACTTTCATTCAATGGTTCAAAATCAGAGGTATTTCAATGCTTCTTCACAGATGTCCAGGATTACTTCACCAGTGTATAAGAAGCCTTGCAGTCCAGCTTACTTTAGCCATTCAGCAGTGTCTTTATTTAGTATAGTGTAAAACCTGCGTGAAGAGGTGTTGGAATTGAGAATATGTTCTTCCTGCCATAGGATTTCTAATGTTCCTGCTGTCAAGATTGGGAATTTTAATGGCTAAGAATCTCACATGAATGTTGGATAACTAGAAACACTTTGGGTGGCTGTAGTTGTGAGGCAAGGCTGTACTGAAGAGCAAGACTCTGCACTTACAGTATGCTATTCTGACTCCATCATTCAAGCATACTTTCCTTCAGATGTATGAACAAAATAACACTCTTGACTGATTATATGGCAACTCAGACATGCAGGTGTATGCGGTTACATCAGGGTCATAGTTGCCTTATCACTGTCATCTGGTGGCCGTACTGAGACATGACAGTTTATTAATGAGCCTTTTTAAATCTTAAATTTAATAATAATAATTATAATTACATTATGATAATCTTACTATTTTGCACCATGTTATATATATATATATATATATATATATATATATATATATATATATATATATATATATATATATATATATTTTTTTTTTTTTTTTTTTTTTTTTTTTTTTTTCTATCACTCAATTTTTTTCTTTTTAAAATATCTACCAAGTTTTGTTAACTGGAGACGTTTGACTTTGTAGTTTAAGTTCTCTATTGTGATTAATTTTTTGAGAAAGCATAATCAATTCTTGCCCTTATGCTTTATAATCTTGCCTCATACGTCTTCGTTTGACTACATTTCCCACAATCCCACGCAGCCACAAAAACATCACACGTCACAGAAAAGATGGCGGTCTAGTGTGTGCATGGGGTCCGCTATCCACCTTATTCTTCGTCGATGAAGGATAGATTGTTTTTCCTAAAAAACTGCATTTTCGCGAGCAGGTACGTTGTTACAAACAAACTAATACACTTCGATGTGATAAAACATATAAATACTGTTGTCCCAGCTGGACAGCGTCAGTGATGAAGCTGCTGAGGTCGAGCAGAGTCTCCACTTCAGCTGAAGCTTCGGGCTCATTTTTGACATGTTTTGGCACATTATTGGCGCGATATGCGGCCGATTTAACACGCATGATTATTAACAAAAGTTTCCTTTTCACTCTGATCAGATCCTTTGCATTCATAGTGAACACTGGCCTCTCTTCCAGTAGTCAACAAAACTGCTGAGTTTTGCAGTAAGTGACATGAATGAATTCAGACTGAGACGCCACAAACGCGTCCGGTCATCGCGTGTTTCGTGGTTGCTTTAACATTTCAACGTTGGATTGCAGAACAACTTAGTTCGGCGTTTCAAAGCTGTACTAACTGTTTTTGTAAGTTCCTTGTGGTTTTTTTTACTTTTCCAGTCTGATAAGTGACCAAATTCTCACTGTGCATGCAGAATAAATCTACCTGCACTAAATCTGTTTAACTAAAGACACTTCGTTATTCAGAGCATTATGTAAGATTTAGGATTGTCCAAATGTATTTATCCGATTTATATTACAATTTAGACTAATTTAGTTAAACTGTAACCATTTTTCCGAGTGTTTTTGGTTTCTTTTTCAGCAGTTGTGATTAGAGAAGTGCTTATTCCACTTTGCTTAAATAGTTTTACCATCCAAAAGCGATTTAACCTTATTCTGATCGTCTTTTTTCAATATGAAATGAACTGCATGTGCCAACAAAATTGTCTAGTTGTGACATTCTGTGGATTTGAAGCTAAACACGGACAGTTGGGCGAGTCATTCGGGGTTTCGTGGTGTTGATGTCCCTGTCTGTCCACTGTCGGTGTGGAGAGAAGACAGCATTGAAACTCTGATGCCGAAAATAAGCTGATGAATATGTATACGTAAGCATAAATGAATGGATTTTAAGGGGCCACAACAGGAGACGGGACTCTGTTTGGCAGTTTGCCTGAATTTATTTATTGCTTCTGTTAATTAATGGGCTTGACGAGCAACATAAAGATCTGCTTATAGTCTCAAATATCATTTCATCTTTCAACTCAAAGAGCATTCATGTAGCACAGCTGAATTAAACTCACTGGCCATTAAAATGATGGGATTCATTTATAAAATCAGTTGCTTTGGAATAGCTTACAGATGAACCAACCATTTGACACTGCATTTTATAAAGGATAGTGGAATTAATTTGTTGATGGGGTAAAAAGTATAGACATTTCTGTGATTGCTCAAGCCTTTGGACATGGCAAGTTTTACATGTTTCCCTGCTTTAACGCACCTAATTAAAATGAATGGGTCCTCATCAGTTTGTCAGTAAGGTCTGCACAGGTCTGTTAGTGACAGCTGTTAGTATCAGGGTGTTTTGACGCGGGGAAACATCTTAAACGTGCAGGACAGCAGCCGTTGAGGACCGGATTTGCTTTAGACAGATTTCTGCAGCCCCTCAGGTTTACAATTAATGAGTAATTTTAGTGATGTTTCGCTTGCTTTTGGGTTTTCTGTTGAAATTCTGATTTGTGTTTTAGGTCCAAATGTTTCGCCGGTCGAGATTTAGCGTGCGTCCCAACGTCAGCACTTTGGGGAGAACAGCCTCAGCAGCATCTCAGGAAACCCCTGCAGCAAATCGGGAGGTCAGTGAGACCCCAAACGAAGCCAGTGAGAACATCGGTGCTGCTGCTCCTGTGACAGACAAAACTGATGTGACCCCATTATCTTCAGGGTGAGTGGCAAAGTGGACCAGTTTTTTCAGAATTTATTAAGTGTGGAAATAAATAACTCCTCCGTAACGTTTTAGAGATGGCAATGAGCAAAATGGGGAAGGTGCCAGCTCGTCAGCAGCAGTCCAGAGAAGGAAACGGTTTTCTGTCAAGCCCAAAGTGGCTCCTGGTCGGCTCCCTGCCCTTTCCCGGACCCCGAAATCCCCCATCAAGGCAGCGTCTGCTGCACGCATTGAATCCCATCGCTCAGACTTAGACCAGCCATCAACATCCATCCAAATTGGCGCCATAGCAGCCCCTCAAGGACTTCAGTCCCCAAGGCGGCGAAGGCACTCTGAAGACGCCAACCAGCTGAAGATGTCACCCAAAGCCACGCACTCAGGTACCCCAGCTGTTTCCACAACTGTAGAGTCACAAGATCAAAGTCACCTGACATCAGACAGCAGCAAAAAGCCTGGAAACACTTCAGGCATTCAGGGTAAAGAAGCTCCTCTCAGACCGCCAGAGAAAGTACCGTCCTCTCTACCTGATAAAGAGGCTACGGAAATATCAGAGAAAGCCAAGACTCTCGTGTCATCCAAAAACGTGTCTTCGCTGAAACCGTCAGCACCATCCTTAACGAGGCTGCTGAACAGCCCGTCGGACTTACAGAGGCTGGTCAAGGCCCAGAAACTGAGAGAGCTGCTCAAACAGGAGCGATCGAAAGAAAAGGTGAGCTCAGATTTTTCAAAGAGTACTCACCTTCATTCTCTAAGGTTTACTTATTTTAATAAATTTAGATGTACACTCGAAAATAACAGTTTAATGTTGCAGAGACTCAAGAGAGCGAAGTGTCAGCCAAAGGAATTCACTTTAGATCCTGCAAAAATGACCATGAGGGACCTTATCTATTATCTTCCCACATCTAACCCCATGTCGTAAGCATATCAAGAATGTGTACTCTTTTATTTCCACTCTCAGAGATGATATTTTTATTGGTTGTCAAGGATATTGCTTGATAAGAAACGTATTTTTCCAGATCCAGTTTAGAAGAAGAGAACGAGACTGATGTTCCACCTTCACCAGGAAGAGAAGAGTATGTTTATTTCATTCTTTTAAAATCCTCATAATTCAGGTTTTATACACATGGAGTACTCTTGTGCTTCAACATTGAGAAGTCATTTTAAACACATTTTGATTTTAATTTATGACAAGTGCCATATGCCATACATAAGAAACACTGACGCTTTTTAAGCCTGAAACGGAGTATCAACAGTTTATGTAGTCTTTGTAAGTCTTTCACACCACCAGAGATGGAGTCTTTTCATAAGCTGTGTGTAAACATCTGGCTGAGACTGTAGTGCAAAAGAGGGAAGAAAAAAACATTTGTTTGTGGACACATATTCTGCAAAACGCATTCCATGAAGGAAAAAGGACTGTTGGACCATAATGTCAGTCTGTTTAAATAAAGATCTCCAATAGAACTCTGTGTTCAGGAAAGAGCTTTCACTCGAGTTCCCAGAAGGTAACTAACGGTGTCCCCCAGGGATCCATCTGAGGACCACTTCTGTTTATTCTTTAAATTAACAATATTGACCAAAATGTTTAAAAATGTGCATTTTTAAGGGGGCTCTGGTAGCCTTGTTTTTATACTCATCTCATGCTAACTGACATTTTACACGTTCTCGAAGGTCTCCAGAACCTGCTCAGGAACCTAAAATCCTCCCCAACAAAGCGGTTTCAATGGAAGAGGAGGAAGAGGCGGCGGTGGCAGATGTGGCGGAGGAGGCGGAGGAGGAAGAGGATGACGAAGCACTTATGGTCCCTCAGGTGAAAGTAGCAGAAGATGGCTCGCTGATCATTGATGAAGAAAGGTCAGCCAAGTATCACGGCCCATGTGTCTTTATCGCTTGACGACGCTGTTTGTTGTCCCGGTTGTAAAATCTTCAACTTGTGTTTCAGCTTAACAGTTGAAGTCCAGCGAGCCAAAGGGCCGAACCCGGCAGAGGGCCGGGACCCTATTTTTGAACGTGGCTCCACCACAACGTACTCAAGTTTTAGGAAAGGGACCTACACAAAACCCTGGTCCGCTGAAGGTGATCCGGATCACAGAACTACATCAGATAAGAATGTATTTTCGTTGCACAGCCTGGACTTCTCTTTTGATGCCATTTACATGTTGCCTTTCACCAGAAACGGACATGTTCTTCCTGGCGATCAGCATGGTGGGAACAGACTTTTCCATGATTTGCCAACTGTTTCCACACAGAGCTCGGTCAGAAATAAAGGTTAGTGATGAGTATTGGCAGTGCAGAAACATTTAAAAAAAAAAAAAAAAGAAAGAAAGTCATAGCTTTGATTAATGCACAAACATTAAAATTTTTAATTTTCAGAACAAATTCAAAAGAGAAGAGCGAGGGAACTCGTGGAGGATTGACAAGGCTTTCAGTAAGTGCTTCATTGGATCTTTATGGTTCATTTAGATAATCATATTCAACATGTAGATGGTAATACAACATTTATTGATGATTGTTATACAGGAGAGAGGCGTAAACTGGACATAGAGTACTTTTCTAAGCTGCTAGAGAAAGTTTTGGAGGTACAGAAAGACAGGAAGAAACTGAAGTCACTTGCTGAGAAGAACACCATCAAGAGAAGCAAAACAAAGGCAAAAGGTAAGATTTTATTGATGCCTTCTGACTTCTAGTATGTTGTTACCTCATTACGTAATGTTTCTGCCTGCGTGGGTTTTGTCAATCCTAGTATCGATTTTACTTCCACAGGCAAAAAATCCGCAAAGAAACTGAGTGATATAGAAGAGGAGGAGGATGAGAATGAAGTTCTTGAGCTGGAGGAAGGAGGAGAGAAAGAGAACGAGGACCAGTCTAATGAAGGAGGAGTCTCCGCTCCTGAGCCCAAGAAGAAAAGCAAGAGAAAGGCTAAACCGGCAGCCTTGAATGAGGAACCCACAGACAAGAAAAACAAAACAGGTCTAGTGAGGAACGAGGAAAATACCGCAGCATTGAGTGTTTTTAGAAAAGCTTCCTTAAGTATGTCGGTGCACTGCCCCCCTAGATATGAAGAGCGCTATTAAATGTTCTCAGTTTGGCCTCTGGGCCTCCCAGTTCCTCCTAGTGTGTTTAACTTTAGATTTTTACTTTTTTCTTGATTTTTATCTTCTCAGATGAAGCTGGGATACCTGAAGACTCTGAGGCAGCACTTCCCGAGGACCAAACAAATGACATGTAATACTACTTTTTTTTACCATAAAGGTGTTTGGACATAACGACTATACATGATGCAGATATCAAGTCTCCCCTGAAGCTCCTCTGACAGTGATTATGACCTTAAGGCTCTACGTGGCACTATAAAGAGAGGAGCAACATTTTGGCATTTATGTCTTAATAAGGGATAGATTTTGAGTTTCGTGACTCCTTTGCTATTTTCCCCAAATCCCAAACTAGTGCATGACTGCCAAACTTAAGGTGTTACCCAAAGATATTCTTTGGTTTCCATCTTCTAATAAATATTTCAAAGTTATTGAAAAGCTTGTTTGGAAGCACTAAATATTCTGAAATGTTATCCGCAGCGGGAGTTTCATGTGGTAAATGTGTATATGTCATGTAGCAGTTAAAATAAATATCATTCATTTACTATACTTGTATTGCTAAAATTGGCAGCAGTAATTTAAATATCCTCTCAACAGCCAGTCAGATTTCAGTGGATTTTCAGTAGCCTGCAGCTGTTTTAGTATTTTTTTGTGCTTCTTTGTGACATTTAAACTCTTTGTTTCATCCTGACGTTCAGGTCTGAGAAGACTGAAAACGTCAATCCAGCCAAGGACGCAACTATTAAGCCAGCGAAGCTCTGTCGCAGCAGAGCGCCGAAGCCCCTGGTGCCCCTGGGTCTAAAGCGAGGTAAAAAGCCTCTGCCCGCCGTGAAAGCCAAAGAATCGTCGCCAGACAAAGTCGGCGAGAGCGCGAGGGATGGAGACTCGAACCAGCAGGTTATTTTTCTATAAGAGGAAATTATAAAACCATTGTTTCTTTCTAGACATTGTGATTTTTGTGTTGATGTGAGCGTCATTAATGTTTCAGGAGAATAACGAGGAATCACAGATGAGCATATCCAATAAGAAGATGTCGGATGACGTTTCTTCAGAAGAAGATGATACTCCAGTTAAACCTCAGAAACCCACAAGGTAAAATACTTTCTATCCTCCCACTACATCATCGCACAGCAAAAAACATACAAATAATAAAAATGCACTTTTTGAATGTGTGCAATTGTGTTTCATAGATATGGCAGAGTGCCCAAACCCACCCAGCCCTTAAATTACTCCTCCAAAGATGAGCCACACTCCTCTGCCTCTGAAACTGCTCCTGCCTCGCCCTCCACCTCAAAGTCTAAACCCAAATCCACCCTCAAGAGGGGGAAGGCATCGAAGCAGCAGCAGCAGCAGCCAGCCAAGAAGTCCAAGAAAACCAAACTGATCACCCTCAGGTCCTCCAAGTCGGAGTTCAGCGACGACGACGACAGCGAAAACCAGGACGAGGAAGAGGGGCGGGCCGCGTGCAGCTCCAGCAAGGACAGCGGTGCGGCCTTGTTTATGCCTGACAGTCTGCATGCCACAAATCCTGAGATCACAGAAGTGGATGAGAGCATGGTGGAGGTAAGAGCACCAGTCACGTCATGTTGGCAGATGCTCACCATCCATTTATTTTTTTCTTTTGCACAGTTCTTTTCATCTTTGTGTTCTGCATTATTGTTTCGTTATACATGGTTTCACCTCACTTTTTTTTTTTTTTTTTTTTTTTCAAATCCTCCATTCTTGACTCCTCCTATCCCACATGTAGCTTGAAATCTTGGCCAGTATGCCCGATGTACTGGGCATCTCCCAAGATGCACTGTGCCCTGATTCCTCTTGTCATCAGGCACAACATGAGACAGGCACTGCTGAGCCATGTGAACATCAGCTGGACCTGCTGGTTGTAAGTGAAGTATACCTAACACGTAGACCCTGTTAGATTTAATCATCATCATCCCCATTTGCACTTGTTGTTTTAATGTCTTTTCTGAGGTCTAATCTCTAAAATACAGTGCTCATAAAATGCATCCATGTGTTCCTGTGTTGTCTTCTTGATTCCACTTTAAACGTCTTATAGTATGATTTTTGTTATTTATTTTTTTCTGATTTCGAAAGGTTCAATATTGACTTGACTATTTTGCGACGGTAACGTCTGATTGGTTTAGGAGAGTAAACGATAACGACGGATGAAGCAGGAACTTAATCAATATGAACAGGAATCAACATACTGTAATTTGGGGCCTTTAAGTGCGGGTTTTTAGTTTTGTGTTCGTATTGTGACTTTTGAATCCCTTATGGTTAAATATAGTCTGTTTTTACAGTTTAATTTTGGAGAAGGATAAACACAAATATGTCACTTCATTTTAGTATTGCAATGCTCCTTGTACAAGAGTCGAGGTGGTTTTGAGTACATAAATTTACAGATGCCTCTAAACATCTCACGCAAAACAGTTGGACAGAAGGTTGTAGAACTATGACAGAAGCCCTTATGTAAGGCTGTTATGCTACAACTAGTGCTATTCTAACTTGATTTCCTCGAGTCCCCAACAGTACAAGTAACTACTTTGAAGTAGACCAGAGCAACGGTGCTGAAGAAAAGCAAAGATCGCACACGTGAAGGGATGTGCTGCACTTCTTAGTGAAACGGTGAAGTGGAAAGTCATAACAACCCCTTTGTATCAACCTGTTGTCATCTGAGAAAAATGTAAAGGGAAGATAGTGAAGAACTGTAACTTCGTTTAAATGTGGATCCTGCAAGAGAAGACTCTGAAGTCGTATATCTTTTTATTAATTATCCGTTTTCCCTTACAGGATGTTATAGACTTTCTTTCCTCGGAGCATGCAGAAGGTAAGCTGCCGATTTATTCTGAGTGGCCTCTGGTCAAAACCTTGCTTTCAGACTGTTTTAATATGAGCTTTTTTCGTCCTTTTCATTTCAGTTTCTCATGACGAAAGCTACAATGAGGCTGCTCAAGCCCTTCTGACCATTGGCAACATGCCTCACGTGTCGCAGTCGGCGCAGAGTGAAACGTCCCTACAGGATTGCACAACAGGTGGGAGACGCAGAAGACACAAAGTTCCTCACGTTATACAAGACTTAATTTGTTTTGGATTGACTTCAGTAGCTGATGTTTAATTTAATTGCAGGGGCGACATGGGCTGGTGTAAATGAACCCAGCCACACTGAAGAGACTGTCCTTCCTTCTGTGTCTGCTGATTTTACTCAAGAAATCGCAGAAACCGCAGCGTTCACTGTAGAGTTAGAAGGCAGTGGAGCGGACAGTTGTGACACTTCTCATATTAAAACCAGTGACCAAACATTTGTTGAGCTGCAGACCGTTTGCGTGGATCCTACCCCACCAGTACAGCCTTTTGTTGAGCTGCAGACCGTTTGTGTGGATCCTACCCCACCAGTACAGCCAGATCCAGAGAGTTCAAGTAAAAATGTCCCACCTACCAAGACTGGACGCTTTTCTAAGGTGAAACCTAAACCAAACCTCAGCAAAACACCCAGGGCTGTGCAACCAGTGTCCCATGCAGAGATATCAACAGGAACGAAAGTGGAAGAGAGCCACTTAGCTGCTCCCAACCTTCCTCAGGTCGATGAGGCGCCATCAGCTGCTGAAGAAACAGCCCCAAAGAAATCACAATCTGCAGCATTGTTAAAAGATCACATTCTCCCTACTGAAGTCAAAGTAACAGAAGAACCATCTGACAACAAGAAATTGGAGGTCAACTTGGATGCGCCAACATCAGATCAGAGTTCCTGCTGCTTCTCTGAGTCAAAACTCGAACCCAGTAGGAAGCAGTCCACTGCAGATGCAAAGTCAACACCCGAGTCCACAGATGAAACGCTTACATCCTATGTTGGAACAGCAGAGACTGGTTGTACTAAACCGGCGACTTCTGATTCAGCAACGACGGAGGCTGAACAAGAGCCGCGCACAGATTCAGCCCGGGATCAGGAGAGTGGTGACAAACCCTCGTGCGTACCACCTGCAGGAGATTTAACTTCCAGTCAGAAAGGAGAAGGTGAAGGTGCAGCTCAGTCTAGGAGGAGCAGGTTGGCAAAGGTCAAACCCAAACCAAACTTACCACAGAGATCAAGAGCAAAGTCTAAACCTGAAGCCACAAAAGATCCTGTGGACCAAGACTCTGCTTCAACTCTGGAGAAACAAACAATAGCAAAGGTGGAGTCGCAACCAACATGTCCTCCATCTCCTACTTCTACACTCACGGACGAACCTCCTGCAAATGAGGAGATAAAGACGCATTCTGGACTTGTTGACCAAGCTGCATTAGATGCATCGTCATCAGATCAGAGTGTCACAGAAAACCAGAACATCTCCAAAGTCCAGCGTGAACCCAGTAGGGAGCAGGTCACCAGAGAGTCTGGATCAATCTCTGCTTTTACAGGAGAAAATCTGGCAACTCGCGGTGGAACTCCAGAAAGTAGTTGTAGAAATGTGGCGTTAACTGATGTAGCGGTCACAGAACCACCAGATGGACACGGATCGGCTGTAGATTCAGAAGGAAAAGGTGATGCTGCTGAGACTACTGCACCTGTAGAAGAGTTCACGGTCAGTCAGGCCGCCACTACTTCCAAGCTCAGAAGGAGTCGATTACAGAAACTGCAACCCAACTTACCACAAACATCAAGAGCTGCTGGACCTAAACCTCAAACAGCAGAAAAGTCAGTAGAGAAGGACTCAAGTCCTGCTCCAAATCCTGAATTCATTCAAAATATAACAGCAGACATGGAACTGCAAACAACATGCACTCCCTCTGTTGTAAATCAGAGTGAAAGTGCCGATTCTACTTCAATCAGAGGTGAGGGGAAAACCAGCTATGCTGGACGTCTCAGTCAGATGGACACAGTGGCGAACACATCAGGTCAGAGTACCACAGAGACCCAGAAGGTTTCTGAAGTCCAGATTGAGCCCAGTGGAAAGCAGGCTGCCAGACAGCCACCGTCAACTTCTGAGTTCACAGATGAAAAGCTGATAGTCGGCTCAGGAGCTGCAGAATCACAAGTTCAACAGGCATCAAATGTAGAGCCGGCAGCAGTCCAACAACAAAGTGATCATCCTGAGATGCTTGCCACACCTGTGGAAGGATCTCCAGTCACCAAACAAGATGTTGAAGAGGCATCTACTGGTCAGTTGAGGAGAAGTCGATCACAGAAAATTAAACCCAAGCCAAACATACCTCTGACTTCACGAGGTGCAAGGTTTAAACTTCATACCACAGAAGCATCAGTGGAGAAAGACCCAAATACTTCTTCAAATCCCAAATTCACTAAGAAAATGATTAAAGAGGTGGGACCACAACCACCATGCTTGTCTGAGGACCGGAGTGAAAGTACTGATCCTGCTGCAGTTTCAAAACCATCACAGGCTTTGGCCTCCACCGCTTCACCCACAGAAGAGACAGAAGAGAAAAAGACAGATTCTTCATTCAGATGCAAGCAGATGGACATGGATGCAGCAACACCTGGTCAGAGCTCCTCAGAGAACTTTGCCAAAGTCCAGCTTGAGCCCAGTAGGGAGGAGACCACCAGCGCCAGAGGGTCAGCAACTGAGATCAGAGATGAAGCACCGACGTCTCACGTCGGAACAACTGAGAGTAGCTGCGATGACGTGGCGTTAACTGACAAACCAGTTTCAGAGCAAGAAGTTGATCAAGAGTTGAAAGTAGATCCAGCAGCAGAAGAAGGAAGAAGCCCTCCTGCTGCGTGCATTACACCTGCAGAAGATGTGCAAGTCTGCCAAGATGAGGATAAAATAACATCTGCCGGACATTTTAGGAAGAGTCGATTACAAAAACCCAAACCAAATCTAACGCGGGCATTGAAAGGGGCAAGGTGTAAACCTCAAACCACAAAGGAGTCCGTAGAAAAAGACACAAGTCCTATTCAGAACCCTGATTTAGACAAAACGGCAGTAGTAGAGTTGAAACCACAATCACAAGACACTCTGCTGCCCGAAACACTGAGTGAAAGCACCAATGCTGCTCCTATTAGTAAAGAAGACTTGGTTGGATTAGGATCAGATCCTGGTTCCTCAGGAACCCAGAGCTTCTCTGGGGTCCAACCTGAACCAGACAGGGAGCGAGCTACCGGTGAGACACAGCAAACGTGTGTGTTCAAGGATGAAAACCTGACATCTCACGCTCAAGCAACTCACCTAGTTAGTCTGAATGTGGCCACGGGTGTCGCCGCAGGAACAGAATCTCAAAGCGGACAAAGTTCAAATGTAGATTCAGCCTCTGTCCAGGACCAAAGTGGCGTGCACCTGGGTGCATTTGATGCATCTGCAGGCAAGTCATCAGACAGGAGAGAAGAGACTGAAGTCCCACCTCGCTGTCAGCCGAGGAGGAGTCGATTCCAAAGACCCAAACCAAACCTGCAACAGCCTTCAAGAACGGCGGGGTTTAAGCCTCAAGCCAAGAACGAGCCTGCAGGGAAAGATCTGGGTGCTAGTCCAAAACCTGAATTCAGGGAAAGAGCAACGCTGGAGGTGGAACCTCAAAAAGAAGAGACTCTTTTACCTACAAAACATCGTGGAAGCACTGCTGTTGGACTTGTCAGGAAGGAAGACTTGGTTGAATTAAAATCAGATCCTGTTGCCTCAAAAGACCAGAGCATCTCAGGAGTCCAGTCTGGACCCAGTATGGAGCAGATCGGGGATGAAAACCTGGCATCACGCACTGGAACAGCTGAGAGGAGTTTGAATAATGTGATGTCACCTGATACGGCAGCCACAGAATCACAAGGTGCACGAAGCCCAAATGTAGATTCAGCATCAGTCCAGGAGCAAAGTGACCAGCCCTCTACGGTGGACACGTCTGTGGTCCACGCATCAGTCGGTAAGGAAGAGGCTGGAGGAGAAAAAACAAGGAGGAGTCGATTCCCAAAACCCAAACCAAACCTCCCACAGACATCAAGAACGGCAAGGCTTAAACCTCGAACCACTAAAGACGCACCAAGTCCTAGTCCAAAATTAGAGTTGACCAACGACATAATAGCAGAGGTGCAACCACAGCTGCCAGATACCGGCTCGTCTCAGACTCGGAGTGAAAACACACCTGGCCGACTCCTGCAGGTTGTGGACACTTCCCAAAGTTCCGCCTCCAGGCCTGAACCCTCGGATGACACAGAGGTAGCAGCACGATCAGCTCAAGAGAAATCAAGCCAAAACGAAAGTACGGGTGCTCATTCAGTTTCAGAAACATCACTGGAATCAGCGTCGGCTCATAAGTGCACAGAGGAACCATCTTCTGCTCAGGAACAGCTGAGGACAAATGCTGAAGAAGGGACTGCAGAACAAAGTGAACCTCGCAGGCAAAGGAGGTTTTCCAACGTCAGACCCGAGCCGAATTCGGCCTCACTCGGCACACCTCAGTCGGGAGATGGCAGCAAGTCCACAGCAAACCAACATATGGACACCTGCCCACCTGTACCAGCAGAACGAGCTGGAGACGGCGGTGGAAACCTCACTGTGGAAGTGCAGTTCACAGGGCACGACGTATCAAATAACCGCGAGGCGGAGACCGGCTCAACTTCGTTAGGGGATCGTACGATGGATCCAAATACCAAACTAACGACCGATCCAGCTGAAAATCCAGATGCCCAGTGTTCAACACAAGTTAGTACGGAGTCCAAAACATGTTTCGAGGGAGAATCGTCTGGCCACAGGTACCGTCCTTAAAAAATACGACCCACAACATGGGTCGTTTTCTTTTTCACTAACAGAATTTTCTTACCTGATCATAGGCCGCCAGAGCTGGCAGACTCCTCCAAGACCCCAAGAAAAACTCCTCAACCTTGTCGAGGCAGACTGATTAAACCCAAACCCAACCTGCGATGCGGCAGTCGTCCTCCACAACCCCAGCAAGCAGACGGCGTAGCTCCAGCTGAAGCAGGTTGGACCCTTTCAGATTCCCGTGCCTAGGTTAAGGAAACTCATCAGCCTTCTGTAATCTGCAGCCGTTGGCTGATACGTCTCTTGTTTTTCCTTCTTCACAGACTCGAGCAGTTTCTCACAGGATGTAGAGGCGTCTTTAGATCACAAACCTGAGGCTGAACTCGCACCTGAACCTCAGGAGTCCACAGAGGACGTCGTCGATGACCCAAGTACCAGAAACTCCAACAACGCTCAGTCCTCTCTGGATTCTGCACCGCAAGTCATTTCTGCCCAGGTAACTCACCTGAACCCCCATAACTTATATCTGTTTAAAAAAATGAAAATGAAAACTGTATAAACAGGTAAAATAAGAACTTGTCAAAATTTTAAATCTCTATTCAGTGTAATTAGAACATTCTGGCCTTCTTCTACTGATTTTTAGTCAACATCTACAAAACCAATTCCATAATTTACAGGTAAATAGTCGTCGTTCAATGTTTTAGAGTAATAAAATTAGTAACCAATAATTTCAACCTCCTTAAAAAGTCCAGATATTTCAATAAGGGTGTGCTGGCGCCCTCTAGAGGCGATGCTTGATTTATTCCTTCATTCTGCAATAACATGATGGAGAATCGTGACGGGGGATCGATGCAAAGAGTATGTACTTAAAAGTTCTCCTAATAAGGTGTTAAAAGCACAACAGTTGTTATTTTAAATGACTTATAGTTACATCGGTAAAAATGATGAACATTACATTCAGTTTCTGACGAGACATGGCTTTAACGTGGCCCAGCGTGTAATATTACATTTAGTGGTTTTATTTAATTGGCTGGGATATGCACTATTTTGTTTTAAAAGGTTTTTGTCTTTGTGTGATGTCCATACTGACGAAAGGTGGTAATTACGTTTTTCACACATCCGTCTCACACTCGATTATGTTAAGAGCATCTCAATAAAAATAATTTAAAAAATTGTGTCAATTTGTTGCCTGGTTTAGATTTGAACAAAAAGTAGATATGAAAAACCTTTGCAAAAGATGTTCCATTAGACTGCAAGAGAATTTGTTTTAGGTTGGATGTGGTCAGATTTATCCAGTTTAGCCAACCGGAGCCAAAGGCAGTGCTGCAGTTGATGCAAAAGAAACATTCAAACTTACAAAATCAGATATAGTATTAAAAATGTATTGAATTTGCACTTTAGGGGATGTGGTGAGGTATCCGAGTATGAGTATAAGATGTTTTGAGAACCAGCTGCTCAACAATCTGCTGCCTCAAATTTCTCCCTTTGATTTGTGTAATCCCAGAATCCAGCATCGAGCACAGAGGGGATCCAAAGTTTTCCACTTTTATTTGACAGTAAGTCAGTCAAATGCTGCGTTTCCACTCACAGTTGTGTTTGAGGTGAAGCATCTGTACCTGGTGACTTTTCTTCTCTCAGTACTGGCCGAGCAGCTGCCCTCAGATCCAGATGAGCCGTTCTTCATCCTCTCTCTGACCGAGATCCCGGTCTCTTCAGCGGGGGAGGTGGTCAGCGCCGCCGTCGAGCCCTCGTCTTATCTTCCTGTAACAGATCCACCGACGCAGCGGCCGAGGTTTTTGTCTGTGTTTTACTCTCTAGCCGTCCTGGCACACATGGAGTCGTGTTTGTTTGGGTTCTGATCCTGCAACCGTCTTCACCCTGCGCAGCGTTTCTGAAAGCAGTTTGGGAGCAGCAGGAGATGGATCGACGTTGACCGCATCCTCATCAGTGACCACCAAGGACACTTGTGGCGTGGTTGACTTAACTGAGCCGGCTGTTGCGAGCAGTCATCAGTGTCTGCAGGCTGATGCACAAGGTGGAGTGATTCACTTTTCTTGTCTGTTTTCAGCCAATTGTTAATTGGCATATTATTGAGAAATGATCAATATTTTGTGTATCGATGGAACAGAAAGTACTACAGTCCAGCCGCCAAAGTTTCCAGAGACTGTTGACGCAGACAGGTCCGAAACTCCTCCCTCAAAACGAAAACTACCAGGCCCTGGGAGGAGAGGTACGTAGTGAGAAACAAGTGAAATACTCAAGTCTTTCACTCTCCGGAAAGTGGAAGTATGTTTCCAACCCTGCTCCCATCTCCTTCAACCAGCCAACGTGCAAGTTGGGCCCAAAACTGCGCGGAAGAAGCAAACTACCCCTGCGGTCTCTGAAATGGAGCCAGCCGCCGCGCCAGCAAGCGCCAGTCAGGACTCGAACCCGCCGGCGCCCTCCAAGGACGCGGTAGAAACCGCTAAAGTGGGTCCGAGCCGTAGGAGCGAACGCGGCAGCGGCTCGGGGCTGCAAACCGCTGCAGCCGTTGGAAGCCGTCGGAAAAGGTGAGGAAGCGATGGAGCAGCAAAAAAAAGAGATGCAGTCAAAAGCACCTTTTCTATCTTTTGATGATTTGTAATATAAATAATGTGGAAAGGTATTTGTCCAAAGTTCTTGCTCTTTAATTTATGAGCCATTATGATTATGTGCGTGAGCCTCTCTTTCCTCTCCTTTCCGATACGTAACAGAAAAGCCAGAGATTTCCCTGCATTTTCTTCTGAGACAAACAGCCCTTCTGAAAGCAACCGTCCTCCCGGCAAAGCGGCTTCCAAGAGGGCAAAGGTGAATCCGCCGCTTGCAGAAGCGGAACAATCATGTTCAGGGCCCGTGGCGTCCACGTCACATGATGCTGACCCCGGGCAAAGTTTCACACGGCCCACGACATCAGCAGCACAGTCGGAAGTGGCTTGTGACCAGACTCCCGGCTGGTCCGCTCTAACTTCCAGCACTCCACAGTGTTCGGCCGAGGTGAGGAAGTCACAGCTGGCCTAATTCAGAGCTTTGTACACGTCCACCCACGTGGAGACGATTAAAGTTGGTCTTTTACCATTTATTTCAGGCTTCGACTTCCCAAGAAGGCGACGTTGCAGACTGCAGCTCTGTAGAAGACGAGCCCACCAGTGTGTCTCAGTACTTCTTTAGTGACATTTTCACAGAGGTAGACGAGGGATAAAACTGAAAAAAATAAATGTTTTTCTTCTTCGAGTCGTATTGCTTTTACTTAGAAGCTTTTTCTCTTACACAAGCACTTTGGATTTGTATAATAATGTACCTAAATGTGTTTTTAAACCTCCATTAGTTCAGTTAATTAGTATTTAAAGAATGTAAACTGACGAGGCCACACTTGAATGTTTCATTTTTGCCTGAAGCCTCAAATTTGTTAACCAGCTGTGAAAATGTAAATATTGTAAAATGGCGAGTTTTCTATTTCTATTGTGATTTCCATGACAACCATGTCCTGTCTTCAGGCTCCAGTGTTCATATCGTAAAGAAATACTTCACTTATTAATCCTGTACAGGTTCTTGTGTCTCTTTTATGTTAATTTTATTTTGTAAAATGAACCAAGGTTTGAACACGTTTATTTTTTTTTGTTCTTAATGCCGTTTGACATCATATGAGCTCAGAACTGGTAGCAACGTCACTTCTGACTGAAAGACTGAACAAAAATGCACCTCCTAGTGGAACCGCTCGTGAGCCGAGTCCCGACAGTGGATCTTTGGTCGACCCAGCAGAGCTGCATTCCCCCGTGTGGGCAGAAGTGGCATCGCTACATACTGTGGCTTTAAAGTCATCTGTGTAGTTTAGTGACATCTAGTGGTAAAATTACATCATGTGACCCTTTTAAACACCTGCTTCCTAAAGCTCCTTTTAAACTTGTAGTTATTTTTGTTTTGGTGGCTACGAAAGAGTCCTTCTAGACCCAGCGTCGGTTAACTTCCTCTTCAAAGAAGGTGAAGACGCATTTTCACAACCAAATGTTTTGTTCTAAGACAATGTGAACCCAGTGGTCCTGATGTTTGCACACTTCTACACTGGTTGTTGACAATAATGTTTATTTAGCATTTCTGCCTGTACATCAGCCCAAATATTACTTGCTCAGACTTTAAGGCTGCCGTTGGTTTGTTAAAAGCAAAACGAGGAGTTTGTATAAGATTTGAATAAAATGTGTTCTTCCACCACCACATAAAGATCTTCATGAATTTTTATTTTTTTTAATTGAAATTTTCATCATAATCAATAATGAGCAATGTCATTCAGTTCAGATTCGGCATGTTTTATACCCTGTTATGAGCTGTTTTTTCAGAGGTGTTGAAAATCCAGTTTGTCCCAATGAAAGCACTGTTTTTGTCTCCAGTATCGGTTAATCTAAAGTCATCGACATCTGGTTTACAGCTGTTTTTTAGCCTCAATATGTAATGGCGTTGTGCTATAACACTACTTAATCTTTATGCATTACTGCATTACACAAAGACTTTGCCTTTTAATAATAATTTGAATTCTCATCTGCTGCCTTTGTCTTGACTTGACTGTTGTCTATTTTCGCATCACTAAAGAAAGTTGTTTCAATTTTAAAAACCCTTTCCAGAGTGATGTGTGAAAACAATTGCTTCTTTATGACCGTTGCTTATGTCTTTCCCTCTTGACATTGTGTTACTACAAACCTGAACGCTCCCAACCAACAATCAAAACATCTATGGACGTATAGAAGTCTGCACACCTGCTAATTATAAATTAATCAAAGGCCCAGTGCAACTTATTTTCTTAAATCTTAAAGTGAACGTGGCATCGTCCACGCTGATTTGTAGTTATCTGAGGTTTGTTGCTGAGGCTGATTTGTTGTTATCGGAGGTTAAGTTTGACTAATACTGTCACGGTTTGGGGTTTATTTTTGTTCATGTTTTATTTTGAAAGTGTGTGTCCTTGTGTTTTAGTTCTGTTTGTTGTTCCAGTCTGCCCTGATTGTTTGCGCCCGTGTCTCGTCAGTCCTGTGAGTATATCTCATCTCGTCTTTCCTTTCCTCCTTGCTGGTCTGTACTGTTGCATCTCCTGATGGTCTCCATCCTGGTTCCTTAATTTTTCCATCTTTTGCTTTTGTGTGGGTTTTTTTTGGGGGGGGGGTATCCTGAGTTCTGTTAAGTTACGTTTGGACTGTAGATCAGATAAATTAATTCAGATTTGAAAAGAATTACACCAACTGTAATGATTTAAAAAGAGAGATTGTGTGTATTATCAGAACCACCTATGCTATGCATGCTCCTTTATTAGTGTTTGAGATGGAGCTGCTTGAATAACAGACTTTGGAGACCCTAATCCGTCTTGCTGCAGCCTCTTGTATGGAAGCTTAAGGCCGTTTTGATCTCTGTTGTATAACTGACTGCTCTGTGTGCACGTCCACTGTAAACGCTGCTTCATTCAGCTGTGAGATTACCCGTTCACTCGGTGTTACTGCGCTGACACGGAACAGGCGTTTGAAGAACTGCGGGGAAGGACCATGAACGATCAGACTCAGGTCAGGTCAGAGAGGGAGATGGCTTTCTGGTGGCCGTTTATCACATTCTTGCAAATACAGCAGTCTGGTACAGAGTTATTTGATCATTTATTGTTTTATTTCAGTTAAATGTACTTCTAAATGGCATTTTTTAAAAGTTTTAATATGAAGTTTATAATATGAGTCTAGTGGGATTGATACATTATTTAAACGTTCATGTATCCGAGGTGACGCTACTACGACAGAAGAGTGAATTCTTTCAAACAAGCTGCCTTTAATCTTTGTCACTGCCTCTCGTCATCGTGCCCTTGAATTTATGAAGTATGCAAGATATTATATTTTATGTATTTACAATCCAAGGTATTTTTGTTTTCATAGAAAGGATTCAAACGTGCCAACAGAAAATGTGACGGACTTATGCAACTGATCCCTAAAGCTGCGTTTCACCTAAAATGCACGAGTTGTTGAATCACAGTAAACCTCGCAGGAACTTTGAGTCCCGGTGAAACCGGTGTACAGAAGTCACTGATGTAACATCAACGCTGAGGCTCGATCACATGATCGAATGACGTCTGCTGGTTACTGAGGGGATGTTATTTATCATCATAACAAACTCCTGTCCTGGAGGGGGCGAGGGACTTTGCCCAACCCTTTCTGGGACATGTGTTTAGTGGACTTGGAGAAGACGATGTCCCTCAGGTCCCTCAGGGCACTATGTAGGCGGGAGCGCTCTATCACAGGTTCTGTAGAGCAGCAGAAGTAATAATATCACATGAAAGTGTCACATGATAAATATTCTTAACATTGATTGAAAAAAAATGTATTTTATTTATTGTAAATCTCTAACAGGATGAGAAGGTGCTGCAGCAGATTGAGATGGAGGTGCGAATGCGGGAGGGGGCTGGTAAGCTGCTGGCTGCTTGTTCCCAGAAAGATCAGGCCCTGGAGGCCTCCAAGAGTCTGCTGACCTGCAACGCTCGAATTCTGGCTCTGCTCAGCCAACTGCAACAGATGAGGAGAGCACAGATCTTGGAGAGAGTGGGACCCAGGTCAGATGGAGAGCCAGGATTTACTGTACGAGTGGATTTGATGGATAGGTGGTTGATCAGGGACATGGATGTAGAGGGGAAATCGCTGTGGTCGCGATGTGCTCTGTATTTAAAATCCACTTGCACATTTAACTTTGAATGTATAAACAGAACAGTTTTCACGTCTTGTGAAAAAAAGAAAGAACAGCTTCTTTCAGTTAAAACATTTGATCTATCTATCAATAAAAAAAAATCGGGTCTTCAATAGGTCTTAAAATTGGCTAAATGAGCCTAAATAACGACCCTCTCCACCACCACAAATGGGTTTTCACTAAACGTGGCTCACGCCTCCACTTTGTCTTTTTCTTTTTTTTTTTTTTTAACATGCTTCCTTTCTTGTGTTTTGTTCAGACGCACCTCTGCAAACCGTTGCTCTGCTGCCACATTCTTTTTGGAGAGATTAGATCTTCCCTTTCCATCAGTGTGCAGTGTTCTTCCATTTGCCCTGCTTTGAATTTTAACAGTTTACATGCTCCCTGGGGTAACTACGGTTCAGTGGGTAGACCAGGTCGTTGGATCAGTCTTCAGCCTTGCCAAGTCTTGAACTGCCCTTGGGCAGGACGCTGAGCTCCACATCACCCTGATGCTGGTTGTGCCGTGAATATAGAAAACAAAAGCACATCTGTGTGTGTGTGTGTGTATATATATATATATATATATATATATATATATATATATATATATATATATATATATATATATATATATATATATATATATATATATATATATATATATACTGTAGAAGATGATGTAGAGTGAGTTTGGGTGAATCAGAAACACATTATAGGACTAAGGATGAACGTGCTGCGATGTTTTCACCAGAAAAGTTGGTATTAAGTAAGTAAATGTATATATTTATATAGCACCATTCAGAGGTTTAAAGCCACAAAGTGCTTCCCAAAAACCAGACATAAATATATGACAAAAAGTGTGGCACAGCGGGAACATAAAAGCGAACATAACACAGCACTGAGACAAGCAGACATAAAAACGTAAAACGATGCCCTAGTCTAATTAAAAGCTTGTTAAAAGGCTCTTTAGCTGCTTTTTAAAAGACTGACAACTGTCCTGAATGTTTTCCACTTCTCAATACGTGTTCTCGCTTTAGAATGACAAACTCTTCATTGTGGTCCTGCTGGCACCATCAGGCAGGGAACTTCGGCTCACTGGAGTGGTTCACAGCCGAGATGAGAATCTAGGTAAAAGGCCCTTTCCTGGTTGGGAGGGAGGGACTTCCCAAAGCACAGGGGGGCCTCGGGACTGCTCCCCGGTTGTTAGGCTCTCCTTAGAGATCAGGTGAGAAGTTCAGTCGTCCGAGAGTGGCCTGGTTCCTTTACACCAAGAGAAGCCAACTGTGGTTCAGACATCTGGCTAGGACGCCTCCTTGATGCCTCCGTGGTGTTTTGAGCATGCCCAACAGCGAGAAGACCTAAAGGAAGACTCAGGACATGCCGGAGAGATTATTTCTGGTGGATGGCCTGGAAATGCTTTGGCATTCTTCTGGATGAGCTAAAGATGCCCGAGCCTTTCTGCTTAGGCTGCTGACCCCAACTTGAACATGGATGGATGGATGGATGGATGGAAGGAAGGAAGGAAGGAAGGAAGGAAGGAAGGAAGCAAGCAAGCAAGCAAGCAAGCAAGCAAGCAAGGAAGGAAGGAAGGAAGGAAGGAAGGAAGGAAGGAAGGAAGGAAGGAAGGAAGGAAGGAAGGAAGGATGGAAGGAAGGAGGAAGGAAGGAAGGAAGGAAGGAAGGAAGGAAGGAAGGAAGAAAGGAAGGAAGAAAGACGGAAGGAAGGAAGGAAGGAAGGAAGGAAGGAAGGAAGGAAGGAAGGAAGGAAGGAAGGAAGGAAGGAAGGAAGGAAGGAAGGAAGGAAGGAAGGAAGGAATAAAACTCCAATAGTTGGGAAATGTTTACGTCTTCCCAGATTGATAAGAAACATTTGTTGCCCTAAGATCTTTGCTGATGTCCGTACTGTTTGGCATTGTGTTAACACAAACCTGAATGCCCCACCTGCAAACTGCCCAAACCCTGCTTTTATAGAAGTGATCACACCTTCAGCTGATCAATTCATCAAATGCATTTGATCAGCAGCGCCTGGCTGCTACTTAACATCTAAATGTCTTCAGGAGAACAAAGGATGTGCTTTGTTTTTCGTAGGTTTTGCAGAATAATTACCCAATGTCAAATGCCACACATGGTTGTTCATTCAAGGCCGTATTCAGAGACCTCGTAAAAACGCGTTTTATTTTTGCATAACTATATAAACAGCACCTGATGGGTTAACGAATGATCCATTTTACTGCAGAGCCTCTGAAGATGAAGATGTGCCATGTACTGGAAAAATAGCCCTTTCAGGTGAATCTTTTTGTATTTATTTCTAACAAATGTTTTGCAGAAGTTGACACTTTCCTTTTTATATGTCTAACTGTGATTTCCTCTCTGCAGACCTGCGGATCCCCCTCATGTGGAAGGACTCGGAGTACTTTAAAAACAAAGGAGGTACTGTGCGACATAAACCTGACTCTAAATGAGCATCATCATAAGGAAAAACGTGCACTTCAATACTCACCTTTTGAAAACTTTCAACATAATTTTTCTGTCTGCTCTCAGATCTGCATCGCTGTGCTGTGTTCTGCCTTCTTCAGTGTGGCACAGAGATCCTTGACACGGATCTGGTGATGGTAGACCGGACTTTGACTGATGTCTGTTTCGAGGACACAATCATATTGTAGGTTGATAAATCACAAGAATGTCAGAGGCTGGATTCTGGTTCATTCCTGTCATGTACGCCTTTGTTAAACATTTCTGTGTGAGCAGCAACGACGTAGGTCCAGGGTTCCAGCTGCGCGTTGAGCTCTACAGCAGCAGCGCCGTCGAGGATTTCACGCCAGGAGCTCTGGCGCCCAGAAGGCTGAGCTTTCTGGGAGGCTCTCTGGGATGTTCATCTGGCAAAAAGATCAGAGCGGCGTTCGACTCTGCAGGTGCTTGTGGATCTGTTTCTGCTGGAGGAGACACAAGACCGGGACGCGTGTCACTGCCTTTATCACTGGACCAGTCTGCACTGTGAGCACGCCGTTTCTCTGACACGCATGTGCATTAAAGCCACTCTGTGTAACGGTACCACTTCTGACCACATGGGGGCAGCACATGGCAAGAAAGTCCATGCATCAGCCTTTGTGAGAGACAACAAAGTGGTATTACAAGACGTGCCCGGCGGTCCCCACTCATGAACGTTTGTCAGCGACACGTTTGTACGCCTCCATGTGGTCAGAGGTGGTATTTTTTTATTAAGTGGTTTTCAGATCGCTGATGGCGCCTGCTGTTTTCTGTCTGAAGGGGCCCGAAGTACAACCTGTTGGCTCACACAACTCTGGGTATCAAACACATCCAGGAAGGTTTGAAGGCACACGATTTGACATTTTCAGCATCAGGTGATTTCTTTTTTTCTCTTCTTGTTTTTGCCTCCTTACATCTTCTCTCTGTTATGTTCAATGTATACACTGATTTATTTATGTCTAATGTTCTTCTTGTCTCCTGATAACTGCAATCACAAATCAGAAGTATCATCAGAAGTGAATAGACAGAAAAAATGCTAATAGAAATGAATTAATCATTTATTGGATTTACTTTCACTTCTGTTTATTTCCAGACTGAACTGAAGATGTTTTATCTTTTTTTCCCTCATTAGCCTCATTTCATTTAATAAACGTTGCTCTTTAAATCTCAAACCTGCAACACATTTAAAAAAAGAACTGCAGCAGTACATTTTTTACCACTTTCTAAAGTTGAATTTATAGTTGTGCATCAACGGCGTAGACGTGAACGCGACGGCGTAGGCTACGCCGTAACCCGACAGGCGTAAGAACCGTGATCGGTAGCGTTCATCTTCTTCGTTTTGAAGTTCCAGCCACCGTTTCTTCTTTGTCATTTTTAAGTCTGGTAGAAGGACAGTTTGCTGCAGCGTAATATTGTTAATATTGGGCTTCTTTTTTTCTTCTTCTTCTTTTTTTTTTGTCAGTGTAGCTCCACGCAGTGTGGTATTCCCTAAAGTCTACCACAGTAATCCCTTGCTCAGATGATTTAATCAGCTATTGATTGATGATATTGATGCGGCATCGTTTGATGGATTGGAGGTCCAGCTTGTCCAGCTTGAACTTCCGTCCTCAGTCTTTATGCCCTGAAACTCCTCCACATTCTATCTATGACGATATCATATACTGTAAAGGGATAAATATATAAATCCTTTTCGACCTTCGTTTGAAACAACATTGTTTTTAGTGATTTTCTCATACATTTGGTGACAGATCGGATATCCTCTGTCCATCTTTGCTCCTCAGAGAAACCGCCTGTATACCAAATTCTTATTACAATCATCAATGTTCTTTCCTTTTGCTTTTTGTTTAGCACTATATTGCCTTTGTAGCAGCATTTTTTTAATGTGCTGAAATGCAAAATTGGATGTGTAACAAAACTGAGAAGAAAATCTTGGGCTTGAAGAATATTTTTCTTTGGTGCATTTTTCATGTCATCCCAGCCTCTTCGGATCTGGATCTGTTTGAATGATTTCCCGTTGTTTTCCAGAGGACAGTCCGTTCTGGTTGCCCTTGTATGGAAGTATGTGCTGTCGCTTTGTGGCTCAGCCTCTTTGCATGATTCAGCCAGCAATAAGTGGTCAAGTCAAGGTCAAGGTGAGAGCATTTTAAAATAGTTTGTTTTAATTCTTGTATCATCCTGCTTCACACTAGTCATTTACTTTGTGCTCCCGCTCAGCTCAACCTGGACTCCAGCTGCTGGGGAACCTTCTACGCCACCATCAGGAGCCAAACTCTTCTCTGCTATCAAAGTCAAGAAGATCTGGACACTGAAGAAAAGCCCCTGCTTGTGATCCCGATAAGAAAGGTTGGCTTCTTCCCAAGCAAAGTCATAAAAATGGTGAAAAAAGAGCTGGAGCCAGGCTTTGTCCTTGTTGGTTGCAGTTACAAGCCAAGGCCACAAGACGGCGCCACTGAACTAAACTGAAAGGAAAAAGGTGACGTGGATGAGCATTGAGAGGAATATTCTCCTCTATCAAGTTCTGCTTTATATTATTTAAATAATTGAAACATAAGAAGGAAAGGACCAAATTCCCAGATGAACAAATTGTTTTCTGTATGAGTGTTTTTCTCCATTTCTTTAAGCAAGTTTAGAGAACAATTTGATAAGAATTCAGTGGAACATCTCGTTTGTATTTCACCACATTTATCTGACAGGTGTAGTCATTGATCAGAGCACAATTTCATTCAGTGGAAAAAAAATAAACAAAAAGTTCCTGTGCACAGCAATGACGGCATTTTACGGAGATAAATAAAGTCAGTGCTGTCAACTTCTATGAATCATTCTACGAATGTATGAATCATTGCATCCCCATCACCTTAAATCAAGGAATTCAAGGTTCAAGGTAACAAAAACCAAATGAAAACACAGCTGTGGATATCAAGTGTGCTTCCTCAACTGAATCTCTAGTATTTTAAACAGGATCCAAACATCGAAGGTAAAAATATTGACACGCCAGTGTGTTCTGGATCATAGATTGATGCACAGCCGTTTTAGTTTAGAAAAGTGCAAAGATCATCAAGTCTCTTTTTTTTTACTAATTTAAATCTTATTTTAGTTTACTCCTATGCTGATGTTTCCCTAACAGATTTAGAAATGACATTGGAAAGTACACTTTGACTGAAAACAGTTTTAAAGCTGCTTAAATTCACACGTAAAGCGTACTATATTGATTTTTAGAATCGTGTAAAACTAAAATGTAAACGAGGAAAGTCATTGCTTGATTTCTTCTGTTTTTATTTAGAAAATATCAAACATTCACATTTTTTAAAGGCCTATAAACAGGAACGAACATCATGGGTGGATAGACACTGTTGTTGCAAACACAAGCACCGTACAGGTCCTCTCAAAATAGCAGAAAAATTAAATCTAAGTAAAGTAGAGGATTTTGATTTTCCCTTTTTTTTCCCCATTTGGAGTAGGTTTTTCATTCCAAACCAGTCCTTCCGGTCACGGCTCATTTAGTGTTAACGGTTGAGTCGGAGGTCTTTTTACTGAAGTGCATGTTGCCTGGAATTCTGCTAACACACAGATATCAAAGGACTAATTAATCGCTTTCATGTCAAAACCAAAACATATTGATTACCAGTGGAAGTGTCGGGGAAATCCTGTCATTGTGAGTGACACAAGCAATGTGGACAGGTTTTTTTTATGGAGGTATGAAGGAAGGAGGAATTTCTTTTTGATTGTTTTCAAGATCTCGTACAGTCGTCATGGGTATGTTGTCTGGCTGTCTAAAGCTGTTTCTTGACCCAGGCGGTAAATATGTTTATTTCTGCTGCAATTTTGTACGTTTTAACATGGAGGCTGATGGAGAATGACTCGCCTCTGGAGCCAGTCCCTGATGGATATGGTGCAGCACGTTTTATAGTTAACACTGCAGTAGAAAAATTATTAAATAATAGATTGCTGTCTTCTGACTGCCAAAATAAAAGCATGATTTATTTGCAAAGCACCGGTTTGTTTGTTTGTCAGGTCTCCCTCATGGGTCATAAATTTTCCCTTTTATGTTTTTGACCTGACCTCTGGTTTAAACTTATATGTTAAATAATATATTTAAAAACCTCTAAGTATTTGAAGTATTCTGTTACAGCAACTTTATGAAGTGAATTGGACTGTAGCCAGTTTACTTGGAGCAAGACGTTTCACTTTGCAGAGATTTATTGTGAAGTTCCGACAGATGGCATTTACAACTTTAGGAATATTTTGTCAGCTGATGGTAAATTGCCACTTTTACATTTATATCTCATATCTTATCTGATCCTGCGTATCTGTGTTTCCTGACAGGATACCTGCGTCTCTGTGTCTGATGGAGATCCTGTCCACGGTCAGAACATAAACATCAGTGTGAAGCTTCAAGGAGAAGACGCAACCTACACTGTTACCACGGAAACGCCTGAAGACACGCAGCGCTGGGGCAAGAGCCTCCAACAACACATCTTTAACCTTAGTAGGAAATACACTTTTTTTCTTTCTAAAACACTTTTGTAGTCCCACCTCTACCACTGCCTACCAGTAAAGACATTTAGATTTTAAGAGGCCGATAGGCAGGTTTCAAGTTTCTTAGATGGGACATAATAGGAAACGTTTGTTTGTGCAATATAATAAGTGAGTTCACAGGAGAAACAGGTTTAAAAGCAACAGCAACAGGCAGTTTTTCTGAACTTAAATACAGTCACAAGGTTCCAAGGTTGTAATCTTGTAAATAAATCAACGCGCTAATGTGCCAGCCCGTGGTTTGAGCAAGGCTTTCAAATCTTGTTTATCTGACTTCTCACCTGTTGTTTTAACTTTTGAAAGAAATCCCATGTGGATTTCTGACTTACTCCGCAAAGTATTGGAAAAAAAAAGAAAAGTGGTTTAGTGTCTTTGCATACAAAAGCAAAGGCACAAAAGTATGTGAGCTGTGTCTTTATATATTGCTTAATTGTGCATGTGCACAGACTCACATTTACCTGTGACAGAGTTTAATGACAGAAAGAACAACAAACATTTTACTCTCTAGATCCTTGATGAGGCAGCTGGACTCTAATTTGCAAGATGAAAACAATGCGAGAACACATCTTCCCACTCGCTAAGATATCCATGTACCTGTAAGACAAAAGACTGAACCAATCAGCAGCTGATCTCAGACTCTACGGAGTTTCCGCATGCAGCACTCAAGGATTAGGTTCAACACGAACACAAATAATCAACCTGTATGTAAGAAAAACAGCCACCAAAGCTGGGAAATGTGATGACATGGAAAATGCAAGCGGAAAAAAAAGTGTTTTCTTTACATACGTAATAAACCCAATGAATGCATGAAGTTTTCATGAGACAATGCAAAACCACATCCTGCACACATTACAAACTGTCACTGCCTTCGGCAAAGGTTATATGAAGATTTGATTGAAGATGAAGATAATCTAGTCCTGAAACGGCCCAAAAAAAATATCTTTGAGGCATTTGAGAAGGATGATGACACTGTGGAAATGTGAACTGTCAGTGGAGCGGTTTGGTTTTTTTGTACTGCTGGCTTAAAGCTAGAAGTTTCCTGGTTCAACTGTCTTCTGAGGTCTTCCTGCGTGGAGTTTGAATGTTCCCCCTGGGCGTTTGTGGTTTTCTCCAGGCACCAACATGCACGTTGGGCTAATTAGTGGTTCAACATTGGCAATAATAGTTCGTGTGAGTTTATAATGGACAGGTGACCTCCCACCTTTCACCTAAAGACCGCTGGGACAGGCTCCAGCAGTCCAGCAGAGCCGGAGAAATAAAAGTAGATGGTGAATGAATCTTTTTATGTTAGAAATGGGCTTCTGTATGCTTCAGCCAAATACGAAAAACCAGTGGGGCCATGCAGACTGAGACAAAACGCGTCATCACTCGGCATCTTTTACTGAAAAACACAGTTTGTGTGTTTAAGAAGGAATGGTAACACTACGTACCTTTGTGGAAGTTGTTGCAGGCTTTCAATGAAAATAATGATGGCACATTCACAACCTAAATGAAGCTGACAAGAAGAAAAACACAAGAAACATCATGAGTTTATAATGTCTGCTAAGAGTCAAGCAAAAGTCAAATAAACTGTAAGAATGATTGCATTGGTTTTCAGTTTTCCACATCACCCCGATGCTTTCTGAATCTCATGGAAATAACTGACCTTAGTAAAGTCAGGGTAATGTTAGAGCATCTTGCTGGCATAAATATTTCAATGTTTGCTTTACAACTATTGCATAAATAGTCTGACATTGCAATTCCTGCATCTTTGCTATTTATGTGCTGTTAAATTTTATTTTTTTTTGTTAAATCACAAAAGGATGTCTTTGTTTCAGGCCAGTGGGGACAGTGTTGTGATCTCTTCATGAGAATTGAACCTACAAACTCCAGGAAATCTAATGCGGTGAAGCAGGGATCTCTGTACCACGAAATAGGTAGTGACAACCGTGACACGTGCATCTCATGCTCACTTGGTTGCTTATCAGTGATTTTCAGCTAATTAAAACCTGGAAAGCTCTTTAAGTTTAACATCAAATCACTGCCTTTAATGAAGACACCATTTATCACAGACAAAAGTCATGAAATTAATTCGCAACACGTTCCAAACAGCTGCAGCTTTCATCACCTTTCAGCTCTAAAACCTCGTTTCACACGGCAAAAAGAGCACCTGTACAAATAAGCCTAATATTCCAAAAATCTAATTAAAATGTATTATTTTAAGCAAAAAATATCTCTGCCAATGGGGTAAAAAATATATTCTTGACTAGAATTCCTAAAAGTGGCAAAATGGTATGAAATGGTCTTCTAATTTTCTTGAAGAGAGGCTTTTTTACTTCCTTAAAAGTTACTTTTTGCAGTGTTTTTGCTTTGTCTTTAAGCTTAGTATAGAGGAACAGAGGAAGCATGGTGGCACGCAGCTAGAAAATAAAATGTACTTGCTTCATGTTAAAGCAACGCTGCAAAATATTTTTTTTCTCTATCCCCTCCCCTATCCCCACTACTGTACATGCATACTGCAGTTTGAGCCCTGCAGCGGAGTATCCTGACCTATAGCTCCTCCAGCAAGCCTCCTCTCTGCTGTGTCCTGCAGGTTCATTGACTGACACATTTGTGAGACTGTAACCTGATTCCAGGTCACAGTCAGGAGGATAGAGGAAGAGGTGCGGTGAGACAATTTTGAGGCTTTTCAAGCACCTATCTGGCCGATATTATGCAAGTTGTTTTCATGGTGATGTCAGTTGATGAAGGAAATCTTATACTTTGAGCAATATGTCTCAGGCAGTCTACGAGCAGGTACTGTAATTCCCATTGGTGGATCTCTTTGAACTCTAAAGGGCACCTAATGAATCCATGAAAAAAGAAAAAGATGAAAATAAGATTTAAAACAGTGCTGTGTGTAAATGCACAATCAAAATGATCTCTACTTTGTGGGTTTTAGTTTTAGAGAAACAGCTTCTTTTCATTTATTAAACAAAAATTTGAGAAAAAAAAAATGATGTGAACAATACTAAGTACCCTTATGCCGCTTCCGTAGGATTTAAAATAGTAATTTGCAGTGGGTGTTACTAGTCATCCAACATTATTGAATTGATCATCAGTAGGCGAGAAGGCCTCTATAAGAGCAGTCGTTTGCAGCATTCAGGGGTGCGTTAACACAATCCCAAGAGTATAAGACAAACATTACGCTGGATTCACCCGGTACCGTTTTATTGGCTATGAATGTCAATGGAGTCGGACAAAAATACGTATATGTCGCAGCTGTGGTAATCCAGCGTTAGTCTTAGAGAAGCAACTCTCATCAATCTGGACAGAGTTGTAAGAAGTACAATACAAGTTACAATACAATTTTAATACAGTTGAATGTTGAATACAAGTATTCAACATTCAACAGATGGATTTTTTTTAAAGTGGAAGGCATTAAAATAGTTTCCACTCATTACAGCACAATTAGAAAGGGGAAAAAAAACAACCTGAAGAACAGCTTGTTTGGTAGCATTCCTAAAAAAACCTGGAGCACAGCCGAGATTTACAAAACTCCATCTGAGGAAATAATCAGACTTCTGAAGCAACGTCCAGTTGCAGATTAGACCAAAATGAACTTGTTTGCCTTTAAAACTCACCGCCACGTTTCAGCAGAAACGCTTAATAACTACAGTCGAGCACGGAGGTGGAAGGGTGATGATTCAATTCAATTCAATTTTTTTTATATAGCGTCTATTACAAAACAAGTTGTCTCTAGGCGCTTTCCAGAGACCCAGAACATGACCCCCGAGCAATTATTACATAAACAACGGCAGGTAAAAACTTCCCTAGAGGAAGAAAAACCTTAAGCCAAACAGTGGCAAGGAAAAACTGCCCTTTAAGAGGGAAGAAACCTTGAGCAGGACCTGGCTCATGAGGGGGGACCCTCCTGCCGAAGGCCAGCCGGGTAGAGCAAGAAATAAGAAAGAATAGAGATATAGAGACACCATCAAAGGTACAAGACAGGATACATTAGTAACTATCATCAGTAGTCCAATTAGACTTCTGTGTATATGGGTGATATATGGATAGACGGTGATCCAAGGGGATGAGGACTGCAGGTCGGGATGTCAGCAAGTATCCAACAGACATCTACACAGACAGGTGAAGGCAGACACTGGGATGGTCAGAGGTGGGACTGCAGGTCAGCAAGCAGCTCCTGAGGTTCTGGTCTGCAGGACATGCAAAGAAGAGGAAAAGAAGGGCCAGACAAGCACAAAAAACTACCAGAACAATGGACCACAATTAAGTTTATGGGATACTGTTAATAAATGAGGGTTGAGGTGAAGCAGAGACAGGGAAGGCAAAGAGAAACAGAGGAGGTGAAAGGCACCACTCAGTGGATCATGTTGGTGCCCCCCTGCAGCAGAGGCTTATAGCAGCATATCTACACCGAAGCTGTTTAAAATGAGCTGCTCTAATCTGGTCCTGTAGCTGCAGCTTTGACTACTAGCCCTGACACATTAAGGTACTAAATATACACTAACTATATGCTTTATTAAACAGAAATGTTTTAAGTTTAGTTTTAAAGGTGGAGGTGGTATCAGCCTCCTTAACCCAAACTGGAAGTTGGTTCCAGAGTGATGGTGCCTGATAACAGAAAGCTCGTCCTCCAAATCTACATTTTGATACTCTAGGAACTACGAGTAAACCTGCACCCTGAGAACGGAGAGCTCTATTAGGAACGTACGGTACTATCAGGTCTTGCAAATATCGCGGCGCTAGGCCATTTTGGACTTTATATGCCAGTAATAAAATTTTGAATTGGATTCTAAATTTTACGGGGAGCCAATGGAGGGAAGCTAAAACTGGAGAGACGTGGTCTCTCTTGTTGATTCCTGTCAGCACTCGCGCTGCTGCATTTTGGATCAGCTGGAGGCTGTTCAGAGAATTACTTGGACATCCAGCCAACAACACGTTACAGTAATCTAGTCTAGAAGATACGAACGCATGAATTAGTTTTTCGGCATCACTCTGCGAGAGGATGCTCCTAATCTTTGCAATATTACGGAGGTGGAAAAACGCAGTTTTACAAACCTGATTAATATGCTGTTTAAATGACAAATCCTGATCGAATATAATGCCATGGTTTCACACAGTTTTACTGGAGGCCATCGCGAGACCATCTAATCCCTTCCTAAGCTGTTTGGGACCACAAACAACAACCTCTGTTTTATCAGAATTTAATAGCAAAAAATTTCTGGACATCCAGTCCTTGATGTCCTTAAGACACATCTGAAGTTTGTCTAATGGTTCTGTTTCATCTGGCTTCATAGACAGATACAGCTGCGTATCATCAGCATAACAATGAAAATTAATGCCGTGGTTCCGGATAATACTTCCCAAGGGCTGCATGTATAAACTGAACAGGATTGGCCCTAGCACTGAACCCTGCGGGACACCATAGCAGACCCTCGTCTGTACGGAAGAAACCTCATGAACATGAACAAACTGGAATCTATCAGACAGATATGATTTAAACCAATCTAGAGCTGTCCCTTTAATCCCAACAACATACTCTAGCCCCTACAGTAAAATGCTGTGATCTATAGTATCAAAAGCAGCGCTGAGGTCCAGCAGAACCAGTATGGACACTAACCCATAATCTGAGGCCATAAGAAGGTCATTCGAGATTCGAACCAGTGCTGTTTCTGTGCTATGATGCATTCTGAACCCTGACTGAAAAATTTCAAATAGATAATTTCTATACAAATGTTCACACAGCTGGCTTGCAACTACCCTTTCCAGAATTTTAGAGATAAATGGAAGGTTGGAAATCGATCTATAGTTAGCTAAAATGACTGGGTCAAGTGAGGGTTTTTTAAGTAATGGTTTGATTACTGCGACTTTAAAAGCCTGTGGCACATATCCTAAGACTAGGGACAAGTTGATCTGTTCCAGTATTGTCGGTCCAATAAGAGAGAAAACATTTTTAAGTAGTCGAGTTGGGATGGGGTCTAACAGACACGTGGAAGATTTAGATCCATTGACGACTGAGGTCAGCTCAGAGAGGTCAACAGGAACAAAACAGTCTAGAGTCAGGTCGGAGCATAAGGGAGTCGCTGAATGCAACCCAGAATGATCTGGGTTGCTTTGCACAGATTGGACTTCAGTCATTTTGTGGACCATAAGCTCCTCTGCATAGTGGAGTTCTCTAGACGTAAATGTGAAGTAATCTGTGTAAGATCCCAAACGTCATCGTAAATTAGTCATATGATAGGAAAGTGCACTGACAAATCTACAGCAGAACGGCTGACAAAAATGAAAGCGTCAAGGTTTTGCAATGAGCGGTGGAGAAGTGAAAACCCCAAAACATCAGTGACCTGAAGAGATATTGTAAAGAAGAATAAAACATTTGTTCACAGCGATTTAAAAAACAGATAAATAAATTCAGCAAGCAAGTTATTGTGCTGAATGTGGAACTACACGTTATTGAATCACGAGGGTATGAAGCGCTGCCCTGAATCATTTTTCTTTTTAACTCTTGTTAAATAATGACACAGTGAGAAGTTTTTTTTCCTGTTATTTGTATGAATTTGCATTTTTCTGACAGTAAGATCCACCTTAAAACAACAACAAAAAACCCCAAAAGATAAAAAGAGGGTCTCCAGTTTTAAGTTGTGAACTGCAACAGTGTGTTCCTCCTTCAGCCGGCAGTATAGGGTACTTTGCACATATGTCGAGCGTGAATTCAACATTATCTTGCTGCTGATTCTTGAGAGACATTTCTGGCTCTTTACTTGTTCCAGATTATTCACCAACCTGTCAGCTGCGTAGCCTCTCTGCTGTTTGGTTTTCAGCAGGGAAACTACAGAGGCTTTTTCCATGTTCAAAGCTGCACTTATCCAAAGAGTGAAAATGAACCAGAGCAGCAAAATTACAAAACAACAGATGTTCTCCAAAGCTCAGTAGTGATGAGAGGATGTGGAGAGATGGATGATTGTGAGGCTATGAGGGATATGAGTGAACCCGTTCACATAAAAGTATTCATGTGGTCCATAATTAATGAAAGACTAATAAATATGGCTGATTTAACTTAGACTTGCCAACGTGACTGAATGTACCAATTAGATGAGGGTAATGAGTTTGAAAAGGGATGTGCAAATAATGTTTAACTAAGAAAAGATTAATAAAAGCTCTGTACAGATAAAAAAAAAAAAGAAGCCACGAAGCATGTATAAATAGACCGTTCTGGCTCTTAATGCTTTGATTGGTGCAAACAATCTTATCGACATAAACGTCAGAGCGTTAGAGTCAACATGCTTTGCTTCATCTCTGGAATTCTGACAAAATTATTTGTAACGATTGTGATTTTATCTGCATCAGGTTGCAACTATCCTCAAAGAATACAGACAAGGTTGAGTGAATTGCTGGATGTAAATAATAAAAGACGCCACACAACATGGCAGATACTGTCAACATAATTGTTTCCATCATCCCGCTTTAGGTCATGCAGATCAGAGAATCTATGTGGCATGAAACAAGGGGAAAATTAAAAGTTGGTATATAAAATAAAAGTGGGTTGTTGGTATAAACAAATGAATCCTTTGTAGGTAGGCATTCAATCATAATGAAAAACAAACTAAAAAATCTGTGTGACAAGAAACGATCGGAAGGAAAAAGAATGTTGCTCTGACTACTTCAAGATCACTCACCAGCTAAAATTGTTCCCGGGCACAAAGAGAAGTGTTGAAAGTATTTGATCTCTCGTTTGATAATACAAATTGACAGTAACTTCAGTTTCCTTATTGTCCATTTTTAGTAACACCCTCTTCTCCACGAATGGGTCCTGTGGTTCACGATTTATCTCACGAGATCCGCAACCTGTTGTTGTCATACTACAGTGAAAGGTATGTTTCCTGCCTCACAAGAAGTTTTTTTTCCACAGTTTGGCTTTTGACCAAAATAAATTCTTTAATGCCTAACATATGAAATAATACACAAAAAATCCTATTTTTTGTGTATTTTTTTTGTATAATCATGAATACACAGAGTAATTTACATTCCTAACGTTTATTCTGAGGGGGCATTGTTTATTTACATTTTAAAAAAATTGTATTTGTGTATTTGCCTGGAGCAGTACATATCAGTTTGAATCAGTTCATTTCACATTATTTGTATAGTGCCAATTCTCAACTAAAGTAAATTTCAAGGTACTTGAGACAAAATGTAAACAGGTTCAATGCAGTCCATTGAAATACAATATGATTTAGTTTAGTCAGTTGTTTTAGAAACCAGTTCAGCCAACATTTAAATCTCATATCTTAAATAATATATTCAGAGTAAAAATAAACCTCAGACCTGTTATTAAAAGCTAAGGACTTTAAAATAGGAAACAAAATGATGTAAACAAAGTATTGTAAAGTGAAAAATGGAATTGGTGTTTGCAGCAAAACTGGCAATTTATGGCTCATTCCACTTGAGTGTTATTGTAAAAATGTTCAAGTTACCTAGATTTGTCTATAGGAACTTACAGACAAACCGAGGTAACTTAAACTTTATTTGTACAAAAATCTTATAAAAAGCACTATTTGTACAAGCATTGCTATCCACTTTCACTTTCATAATTTAATTTAATTTAAAAAAACAACAACTTTAAAATAATATATAACACAGGCTCAAAAGGAGAAACTGTACTTATAACTGAATCCACATGCAATAACTGATATGAAAATCAGAAGTCCTATGATTAGTGAAACACAGCCCAGTGCACCTGCATACGGTCAATCCGAGAACCCCAAAACATCACAGGTTTGTAGACCTGGGGATCTCTGGTCTCACCTCAAAAATTTTAAAGAAGAATAGTTTACTTATCAACATGGTTTTCAGAAAATCAAGACGAGATTTAGAGGACATTTTACAGCAAATGGGATTATATACTGGAGAGAAGAAAAAACAAGAATTGAAGGATTTTGTTGCAGCTGCAGAGTGGAGGTTAGAAGACCTGGTAGATTGGGATGATGGCAAACCTGACCATGAGCAGCGCATGGTCACAGCAAGTGTGAGTGTGAGAAATTGAAAGTGGTACCAGTGGATTTATTGACAAAAAAAACTTTCAGTTAAGACACAGCTGCATCACGTACAGAATGAGCTGCTGCCCTCCTGAGATGATCACGTATCGCTCGCACAGATATTTACATGCCTCTAACTCGGTTATCAGTGGAAATCTGACTTTTTGTTGCACTGCAAAATATTCAGAAGATATTGCATAACTTCTATCTGTATGTAGGTTGTTTCCAAGAAGGAGTAAGAGGGTATTTAGTAATAAAAAAAAAAAAAAAAAAAAAAATTAAAGCAGGCTGGTGATCCTTGGAAGCTTGGAAACCCAACAAGTTTGGTAAGAACTAATACAATGAATCCAGTGAAGCATGCATTTGGAAGAGTGATGATATGTGGTTTGAATAAGTATAATAGATGTTAAGTGAGATAACATTTATAGTGATCCAGTTGGGAGTTTACCTGAGTTAAATTTACTGGAGTATCTTTTGATGTGATGTCATTTTATTAGTTAATTTTTTAAAAAGGGAGTGTAGCACTTCCTTTTACTCCTCTATAACTCCTCCATTAAAGGCTTTAAAGAGTGAAAAAGTATTTTAACAGGAATTGCATTGTGCAACATTTTAATAGTTTAACACAAGTAGGAGTGAATGAGTGTCAGGTTTAAACGAACTAAACATTTATTAAACACACAATAAGGAAGAAAGACAAAGTCAGTCAGTTTTCATTCATCAGGACAGAGGACGGACAGAGAACTCAGCCACATCTCCGCGTCTCTCTGTCTCTGTCCGCACCCCCCCCTCTGCTGTCCTGCTTTCGTTCGTTATTAAAAATAAGGAGGTCACAAATCACATGAAGATAAGCAACAAGATATATTCTGATGTGTACAATCATTTTATAAGACGAGCAGTATACAGTGCGTAAAATAACAATGAGATAAAACAAAGAGTGTGTTAAAGTTTAACTCTATCAATGAGCAATGGCATATATTGATAAATATAAGTAACTAATACATTTATATTTTAGTCAAGCATTTTCAAATGAATAAATAAATAAATAGAAGTATAAAAATCAAATAGTTAAAAATGTCAGTAATGAAAGGTCTTCTTTTGGGCCTGTGTTTGACTTTAGTGAGTCTAAACTTTTATTACATTTATCAGGATAGGAAATGCCCTCTTCTGTTCAGAAATTATGTTTTTGAGTATGACTGCAACCAGCTAGCTGACTAATCAATAATTAATTGCACACTGCACAATCTTTGCATACATATGGTACCTGGATGGTCTGCGAAAATTTACAGTCAGCATTTGCTTTGCATACTATGTCCCAAAATACATGTGTCATGACAACTGCCAGACCAGTATACAGTTCCTGCATTATACTACTTTGTGTACGTTGTGTTTCGATTTGAGAGGGTTCAGGTAAAACCTTGAAGGCTGGAACCATAAGAAGTACAACTTTGTCTTTGGTCTTTTCAGCCATCATGGCTCCATTTATAGTGATGGACCTGGTAGAATCTACTGACCAAGCAAATTACCACTCAGTGCCACCTAGTGGCAATAGAGTGTCACTTGCACTGTATGCCAACCACCAATAAGTCAAACAAGAAGAAAACCTACAGTATCAATTCAACACCAAATGCATTGTGAGTCCAAACCCAAAATCTATAATCTATGGTTTAGCTTTTGAACCATTTTTCTCAGTTGTGCTTTTTATTTTTGCGGTTAGAATTCTGAAATGAGTGTTAAAGCAGTGCCACGTCAGTCTACAGTAGGAGACAGGACTTATTTGAAATTTAGTAGGTCTTTGGCTACTGAATGACTCAACAGCTTCCCTCGACATTGATGGGGACAGTTTGAAAAAGGAGAACATCTCAGAACTGATGGCGAGAAAGGAAACTAGTTACGTGAGATCAACAGTGAAGAATCAGAGATAGATACTGAGTTTTTGTTTGCTGTTTGCTTGCATTGTGGTCTGGCAATGAATGAAATCAGGATTTCTCGTACTCTAAAACGACTGTTGAGACACCTGAATGTCATCTCCCTCCCACAGCATGTCTAGCCATGTCCCTCACTGTGCAGTTCTTTTGGAGCCGATCTGAGTTGGGACATGTTTGGGCCCCGTAAAGTGTTCCCGAAAATTCTTGTTGCAGGGCTATTCCTGATAAGAGAGACATGCA
>CM026215.1:3954929-4024929 GCA_014839995.1 Xenentodon cancila | reverse complement strand
TGACCACTAAGCCACCGTGCTGGCCAGGCCAGACATAAGATTTAAAAAAAAAAAAGTTTAGATGTGAATACAGTATTTAATAATAATGATAAAAGAGAGCATTAATGTTGCCTGTTTTTACCACACTGTAATGATCTCAGTGCCAAATTATAAAAAGAAACAACTTCCCTTGAACGCAGAAACAGCTGGCAAAAAACAGTCAGTCATGCAAATTTTTGGAAAGTAAAAGGTTGCTAATCATGATAAACAATAATTTATTGTGTCAACAGATTTATTTAAAAACATTAGGTTGTAAAATTATTGCAAACAAATTAACAAAGGAGTCTTTAAATGTTTAAGTATTGTTACTATGCAGAAAATCTTGAAAAAGGTAACAAAAACCAAAGCAGTCAGCAATGCAGTTTCTTCAAATCAGGGTTTGCTACATAATGTGATTGATTTGAAATTAAATGAATTACATTACATTAAATTACATTTAATTTGTTAATGGCACACTTCCAACATGCATTACAAATAAAATAATATATAACAAGACTACCGTGAGCTGTTAATGCTACTTTGACAACAAAAATGGAGTGGCAGGAGATTGATTTATGTGCACCAATGATGTCAATAATGTCTGATTTCCTTATTGAAATATTAAGCTTATTCTCAAGAGTTTGACTTTGACTCAAAAAGCAGGGGGCAAGACAATGAAATAGAAAACATACATTAAATGTCATGGAAAAAGACGGTCGCTTTTGCTCTTAATGGGAACCTCGTCCGTAGTTTTAGTTGTGACTAGATTGAGACACAAATTAAATAAGAGCACACTATGAATCAACTTTAATGTTGTGTTTGTGTCTCTGGGTGCTTTCACACCTTTGTAGAGAGTTTGTAAATGTATAGCTTCTTCCCCCCTGCTTTGGTTTCCTTTCACACAAAGAAAAGTCCAGGGGTACCTGGATGCATCCCTTCAAACCATCCAGGACTCATCTGATTACCACTTTGGCATGGTAACCTGTGTGTTACATTATTCATGTTAACATTTGTGCGTGTTGAGAATTGTTTGATCTATACAACAAATAACCAATCGACCAGATTTCTATCTGGCACTTTTTCACAACTCTGCTTGTCTATATATTTATCAGTCTTCGTCCTTCAGGAATCAAAGTCTACTGAACATCCAGTGCTCCAAATCAAGTGAACTGAGGCTCTTTGATAGTGTTTTGGTTCATTGCACGTTTGCTCGGAGACCACACCAGAGTTCACTAGATAATTTGGATCAAGCCTCTATTTTGAGGTCTCAGTCTGGTTTGTGATTCCTGCATTCACAGTGGACAAACTGAACATCGCCTAGTTGGGAAAAACATGCCACCCATATCGTGAAGCACACCAAACAAGCGATCCTATGGATAGGAGGGCCTCGGTCCACTGCCAGATGGATCCAAGCATCTGTCTAATGAGGTTGCAAGTTTTTCCACATTTGTTGCGTTGTCGTTTGATTTGTCAGATGTTAAAAGGTCAAGGTGAATGCCATAAAATCACTTCATTTTCTAGTTTGGGCTGGTCCCCATTGAACCAATGTTGAACAAATGTTTAATACACTTAGTATAACCATGTTCATGATGAGGTTGAGATGATTTTCTTCAGCTTCATGACCTCTTCAGTGGTGAGGTGCAGCACTGAGCTGGGATTCAGCATTAGCAGAGGTGATGGCTCCATCTCTGTTGTCCTCCTTCCAATAACTTTGTTTTCTTCATTGACTTTAGAGGTAAAATCTTGTGCAGCTCCCAGGGGGCTAGAGCCTCTTCTCAGTGGATTGAAGGGTGCCAGGATCTCTTCTTTATAAGATTCCCAGAGGTCTCTGGAGTTGAAGTTGTTCGACTTATCCGTATCTTGCTGAGGAAGTGGCCAGATTTTGTGGCCAATGGCATTTTTCAGACTGTCATCCAAAGGTAAAGGCTTGTTCGTGGCAATGTGCTCCTGGGTGGAACTGTGTTGGTAAATGATTTTCTGGATTTTTGACGCTGGGCTTGATTCATTTCTCATGCTTAGATCTTCAGCCGAGCTCAGATGTTGGGGATTCACGTGAAACATGAGATCGGTAGGGTGAATGTTTGCATCAGACCCCATCAGATCCCTTTGTCCCAAGCTCTCCTCGTGGTCAGAAGGACTAGGGTCCTTCGCCTCATGCTGCGAAGAAAACCTGCACAACTTGAGCCAGTTACGAAACACAGATAGAGGTACTTCAATTTCCATCCGGCCTTCCTCTTGTTGAGGGAGGTTGTGCAGTATTTGGCTGAAAGTGAACCCTGTTGTTTCCTGACTCAGCTCTCTGTGTTCTGCTGGCCTGGTTGTGTCTATTGTTGGAGAACTGGGTCTTTGTTCTGTTTCGGAGGTATATTTGTCAGCTTCCACTGTCAGAGGAGAGATGCGTATAGGGCTCCCCAAAGGTGGGAAGGTTTTGACTTCATCAACATGAGCCTTTTTCTCTTTAGGAAAATATGAGAAGGCTGTGACGTCTTCGCTTTCCTCAACTTCTTGTGTCTGAGATCCTTCACATCTTAGCGACCCTGAATGATGAGGCGTGTACAGTGTGGAGGGTTTGTTCAAAAACTTTGGATTCTTGCTGGATGACGGTGGGGAGAAGGAGGAGATGGGGTTACTGTTGGTCTCCTGGCCATTCACGCTCAGGTTCAGGGGCTCTGTCAGAGGCTCTGTCAGTCCAGATGAGGTTTTGTAACGCTCTGCCAGGTAGCGCAGTTGCTCGAGTGGTTCCTTAACCACATCTGCCGAGTCTGGATGCCTTGAGTAAAGATAAGGTGGTTGTAAAGGGAACTGGGGCTTGACGACAGGGGATCCATGTAGTGGTAATGATGACGGCGGGATAAGACCATACAAGGGGCGGAGAGGGTGTACTGGGTTGTAATAGTGAGGGTAGTGAAGTGGCAGATGGTACAGACTTCCGCTTGGGTCTGACGGGATGTTGTCAAATCTCTGTGGGAAACACAAGTGGTTGGTCAGGGGCTAAGAAAGTAACTTTTTATAATTTACAATTTAGATTTTCTCAGACTAAAAAAAAAGGCAATCTGACTTAGAAAATGTGATCCACGAAATACTTTCTTGTGTCTTTATTAAACACATTAATAAACATTCACAGTGCTAATGGGGGAAAAACTCCCGAGTGAATCCATTCAATAACCATGTCACAAGTAACACAAGCTTGTGTAAGTCAGCAGTTTGCACACCTGGAGTTCTATTAATGAAGTTAGTTAATTTGTTTATAAGAAGCAGAGTTGGTCCGATACCAGCGCCTGAAATGCTCACAGATACGGCCAAAAATAAGGGTATCAGTATAGGTGAATATTTATGTCTACGCACCATCTTATACCACGTATCGGATTATTTTGGGCTTCAAAATCCTACTAGGCCATGGTTTTCAGACTGAAACCAGAACAACGATGGGCAAAACTGTAAAATTGATTAACCTGGATGACCTGTTGATCATTGAATATGTTTGATTTCACCGCAGAATCGAACACCTGGAACTGTGCTGGTTTCCCAGCACAGAAATACAACTGTAAAACTGCTCTTTATTTAATGGTAATTCTTTAACTGATGTTAATTTAAAAAAAATCACCCAGTTTGTTATTAAAAAAAAAAAAAAAAAACAAAGAAAAAAGTTGGTACCGTGAACCATGCTTCTCTTTGAAAACCTTCAATAAAGAGTCGTTCATAGGCACATAATTAGAAAGAGTTTCATCTCAGTGTGTTTAGGCTTCCTTCGGACCACAGTTAGACAAGCTGTCCAGAACTGGAGGCGGTTTAGTTCTGTGGCAGCTCTTCCTCGAAGTAGACGTCCAGCCAAGTTTACTCCAGGGGCAAAAGGTAGAATCCTCAGTGTGAAAGAACTCACGGTTCACAACTAAAAGCTTGAAGATGTCACTGAAACTAGCAGACTTCTCTGTTCGAGTCTGCGTCATGTAATTGAACAGGCAGGTTGTCCAAGTTTGCTAAAACGCACCTTTCACGGTCTGTGTCACTGCCGGGAAAATGCTTGTCGGACTGCTACGAATAAATAAATGTTTATTGCTCGAGAAGAATCCTCAGTGCTATGTCTGATGCACAAAGAGATCAAAACCGACTGATCGGTGAGCAAACAAACAGTTTTTTTCCAGCAGCCATTTTAAAGATGAATAAGTCTTCTTATAAAAAAAAAAAAAACTCTTCTTATAACTACAGCGATTTTTCTAATTCTAACTTGTTATTCTAGCTATTTATTCATGCTTTTATTAAAAAGCAGTCTTGCTGTTTTATTAATTTTACTTCACCTTGTTTTTCTATCATTTAAGTTTCTACTTAATTTAATTCCACTATCATTAGTTAAACTCTTTTATTGTCTTTCAGTACATTAAAATACCTTGCACTAGATGTTATGTTTTATAATAATAACCCATAATTTAGGTTGCTGTTTTTTACAGTGTGTTTTCATAATGCTGGACTGTTACTGCAAATCAAATCTATGTTTGGGGTTTGAAAACGTAACCTGAACATCATCCCAATGTTGAAGTACGGCGGAGGCGGCGTCATGATTTGGGCTTGCTTCACTAGATCAGGGACTGACCTCCTTGTTGTCTTTTATTTAAATTCCCCCTGATCATTGCGCAGAGACACCTTATTACCTATTGATATAAATATGAATTGCTTCCAAAGGAGATTCGACTTAGCTATTAACGCCAAGATTTCCTCCAGCAAGATCAATATTTTAAAGGTCTGTTCAAAAAAAAAAAAAAAAAAAGGATTTTCACGTGTTATCAGCCAAAACACATTGTATGTGTTTATTATCATGATTGGATGAAAACCAGGTCGTATTTTATTACAAATACATTTGTTTTGTAATAAATCAATACATTCTAAAAGGTTCGGGTACCTTTTTGTTGCCACTGTGTCATTGACAAAACGGTGTGTGAGTTTGACGTAACTGACCTGCGGCAGGTGTATCGGTACCAGCCTCCGCTTGAACGGCCTCTGACTGCCGTCCTCGTCCGCGCTGTAGCGACACGGCTTCGGCGGAAGCTGAAGCGGGGCGCTCATTAATATTCCTCTTAAGTTGCATTCGTACGGCAGAAGCAGCCTGCACCAGTGCAAAGACAGTCAGACACACCTGTCCACTCACAGCCCCATCAAATGCGCGTGAACAATCTCACTCACTTCTCGTAGTGTCTGCGGGTGCACGTGGCCGCACTTGTACTCCGAGGGTTTCCTCCCAGCACGTTGTACACTTGTTTCCACAGCTGATGAGAGGTGACCTGGGGTAAAGCAGGGATGCTCGTTCAAGCCTTGGCTATTCTACATATGGGAAAATGACTTTATCGTGTGACACGACATTTTTCTCCCAGCAAGGACAAAACTGGCTCTTTTACATTCCTCCTGTAAAACCAGCACTGGTCATTATCAGCGTCAAGGATCGGTCTGTCAGCCAATCTACCATCTACCCGAATGTGGATTTTATTAATAGTACTTTTTTTTTTTTGTTTTGTTTTGAAAAAGTTATGATTGTGCAGGAGGTCATTTCTCACCACCAAGTCCACTGCTGCTTTTAAATTCCCACCTTTTCCCCAGCTGTCCCCTGCAGGTTCTGATTCTGAGGATGAAGTTATGTTCATCCCTCAACTATCTGTAGTATGCATAAATACACCGACCGATTAGACGCCAAACATTGTTTTTATCACAAATAAAGCGTTTGAAGTTTTTTCTGCAACAGCTGACTGAAATACTTTTGTTATCATAATAAAGAATGATGATGTCATGTGTGATAAAAAATAAAAATAGGATCCAGTTACCTGATGATAGCCTCCCAAGTCGCTCACAGTCTTGAACATCACAAATAAATCAACTGGAAAAAAGAAAAGAAAAATGATTAAAAGAATTTATTATAATACAAAAAAGGCTAGTTTCATTGCATCACTTTACTTTATTATCTCTAGATTTTTTTAAATATTTAATTGTGTTAATGCTGGCCATCATTTAAGCAACTCGAATAATTTTCTTTTGTTTTTCTAAGATATTCTGTATGTTTTTTTTTTCTGCCCACATCTGCTTACATTGATCCTAAAATTATTCAAATAGGGAAACATTCAGTTTCGAGCGTTTGCAAATGGGATCATTTTTAGGATGTTTAGTATCTTTTCTTCTCATTGAACTGAAACGAGACGTTTTTAAATCGTCATAAAACTTTGTAGAAAAAGTTCAGCCCACTTTCAGGCTGAGACTCCGTTTACACTTCAAATGGGTCACGAGGGCTTCAAGTACTTCTGTATGATTCATCTTCTTAATACTGTTTTAAAAAATTTCAGTGTAAGTTTTATCATTTTTATTAGTTTTTTATTGTTTTTTTAGTTTACATTTACTCTTTTACCTTAACATTTTTGGGGGACGAATTAGCACATTTGGTAAGTTTAACAGACATTCATACAATGAGAAAAATAAATTACAGTAAAAAGATTCAGCAGTATTTTCCCATGACCCTCTCGGGATGAATTGTTTTATTTCCATGTATTTCAAAGATTGCCCTACAATGGGCAAAATTAAAACATCTGCTTTCTAAGTTTTAGCTCAACTAGTTGAAACTAAAATAATCAAAACTAAACAAACTTTTTGATTCACCTTTAATGTGTTAATACCTGCCGGTTCAGGTTATTTGGTTTAGTTTCACTAGTAGGTTATTGTTTTATGCCAGAAATACAGTCATATCAGGATTTTGAAATTATCCAGACATTTAAAAAAGTTCATATAATTTCAACACTAATATCAGCTGCCAGTATTTCCACCTTTGCTGTCCTTCTACTTCTGTGGATATTTGAAATTATTCAGCAATGTCATGGCAATTTATTACGCATTCAGCATTCAAAAACTCTCCTTTGTTGTCCTTAAAGAGAAATATTTATGAAAAAAATCACTCCAAAAATGATATCCTTATATAGCCACAGGTTATAATGGTGAAAGTTGTTGCTTCAGGTTACATAGATACTGAAGAATATTCATTTTACCGTGACATAAAGAGGAGAAGAAGTAGCTGCATCTGAGAAGCCGCATTCAGGAATGTTTATTTTGTAAAATGTGCTCATATGTTTAATTTTCAGGTGGCCGCACATTTTTAAAGTCATTGAGCCAATTCGTATCTAAAGAGAAATCAAATCTCAAGCTTTGTTCTGTGTATTATTTCTTTAAACCGCAGCATATTTAAGGCAGAACCATACATCTGAATTTTAAGACAATAATGCATTTTTGTATGTATTATTAATGCACAATAGGAGTATATGTAATGCAACTGCAGGTACTGTGTAAATAAATGTGCTCAAAGGGTTACATACTTTGTTTGAAGCCCAGATTTGGGATCCTCTCTATCGGTGTTTCTCTTTTCTTCATGAAAAGGTAGAGATTTTTCAGGAATTGTTCCTCTGAGACACCCTCCATCGGGTCTTTGGGTCTTTCCTCTTGGACTTCTGTGTGTGCCATTTTCTTTTTCCTCTGAAAACAAAATTAAGAGTCAAGCGATTTCAGTGGACTGATGACCAGCATTTGGGCTTTTGTAAAGCATGTAAAGCAACACAGAGGGAGCCTGTTTAGTTTTAAAATATGTTTGAGTGGAATCTACGGCACACTCGTGCAGAAATGAACAATACTTAACAACACCATTCTTTAAAAAAAAACATCTAATTCTTCTAATTCTAGAAATCCATTCCTTACCTGTGTTTCTGCTGTGAGGATAGGAACGGTTAAATTTGATCTCATTTATTTCACTTGTGGCGAATGTGTTAAAAGAAAGAAAAGAAAGGAGACGGAAATCACTAGCGCTGCTTACTCATGTCACATCGCGTAAGGTAGCACTTGCTGTTTGTGTCTGAGCGACAATGTGGGAAACTAATAGAGCTGTGTTTGTTCTTATGACTTCCTGCTAAGACTTTTATTGTCAAACCAGTTCGACTTGCTCCTGAGCATATCCCCAAAACACAGTCATGGAATAAAAAGCCATCAAATTGACAGAGTAATGAGGAAACCAGCAATCACGGGAAAAATATATAAATATACGGTAAAGTGTTTATCATTTCCTCCTGAAATGACAAGCATGCTATATTTTCATTTATTTTGAGACATTCTGTAATTGCTTCTCACGCAACAAGTTGATAACTGAGCTATAAAGTGCGAGCAGCACAGCAGAGTTTAGCGATTACTACACCTAGAAACAAAAGAGGATGTGTTATTAGATCACATTTCTGAAGAGTTGATTCAGAGGTGATGTAGATGGTATTGTCATTCCTGCTGTGTTTAAGCTTATCACTCATCAAGATGCTTAATTACAGTTGTTTTCTGCTAATTGAGGCCGTAAAACTGGATTACCAAACCTGTATTGCATTCAAATGATAGCATATTCAAGCATATTCTTCCATCCATTTTTTCTGCTTCTTGGATTCCAAGAGATTCCCAAATCTTTCTCTCCTCCTTTTCCTCCTCCAGCTCCACCAGGGAGAGAGTTAAACCTTCCATGGCAGCTTGGAGATAATTTTTTTCCTGGGAGTCCAAGGTGTGTTCACAGGCATCCTTCCAGTAGGACACAGTCACCCTCCCCAGATTCCAACGTATCCTTAGCTGGCTTTGTTTTGACTCTGAACCGCTCTTCGGTGACTGAGCTTCCTCATCCAACCCCAAAGGATTATCCCCAGCACCCTTTGAAAAAAAAAATACTTTTGGCTGTTTGTTTTCACAACTGTTTTCGTTTGATCCATTCCCACAAGATCTTGAAATTTGATAAGGGTTGAAACATTGACTGGGAAATTAAAAGCTTTGCTTGTCAACTCAGTTCTCCCTTCACCAACACAAATTGGTAGAGTACCCTCAATCCATCTGCCCACTTACTGTACCAACTATTAGTGAATACGCATGACATCAAACGGTGCTTGAACCGCTCCACCTGAAGCAGCAACATATTCCCAATCTAGAGAGGATAATACCTGCTTACGCAATTGAAGACCGTGACCTGAGACCTGGAGGTGCTGAATCTCATCCCAGATGCTTCAAGCAGTCAGAAGCTTCCCCGGAGATCTCTGTTCAGTGAGGTCAGTACAAGGGACAACCTCAGTTGTTGTGATTTGTTTAGCGCACATGGAAGTACAACTCCTTAAATGACCACCAGACATTGTTCTTTTGGCCCCCATGTATTGGTCTCCTGTGAAGACCAATACATGGGGGCCCCCCATCACCTGACTGCACCTATACATTATGTCCATAAAGTTAAAGAACAGAATCTGTGACAAAGAGAAGCCCTGAAATGAGTTTGACATTACATCTGTATTCCTAACCAAGCACTGACTCCAGCTGCACTGAGACTGACCTTTTATAACTCTTGCTCATGAATGTTTTCATTTTGATGATTATTGTTGATGAGGAAGGAAGTGTGAAAAGTATCTTTCACTGGACGATGGACATATCCTAGGAATCTGTGCAAGACGAAACCGGAGACTGGGACAAAACTGGAGAGATGCTTTGTTGTGTTTGCTGCTAAGAGTAATTTGTGGGATTGGCTGATAGAGAGAACAGAGATTAGCTCAGTAAATGTAATTATGGCTGTCTATCCCCAGAAAATGGCAAGGGGGATAGATGGGGGGGTAGAAGGGTGATTAACTTCATTCTTTTAGTGCCATTGAATCTGTGAATAAAGGCAGAAAATAAAGTTTCCTCCTTGTTTTTTTTTCATTCATTTTCATTCAAGTGTTTCATTCATAAATACAACAGTAGTCTTTAGCAGCCATTAATAGTAAATACTCTAGGGTCCTGGATATCTTGGTGGGTTGATTGGGCGCCATTTACAGAGGCTGTTGTCCTTGTGCAGGCAGCGCAGGTTTGAATCCCGGCCCGTCGCTCTTTCCTGCGTGTTTTCACCCTACTCTCTACACCCATTTCCTTACCACCTACTTTAAGTAAAGGCCACTAGTGGCAACAAATCTAAAAAAAAAAAATAATAATTTAATCTTGAGAAAAGAATTGCAAAAGCAAATGCAATGCCTTGTTGAATTAGTATGAGTGTGATTTGAATAATCAAATGTCTCGAACCAATAATTTTATTTTATTTTTAATTCTTTTACCCCAGAGGTATTACCAAATACCTCTGAAAAACAAATCTCCAGGTTCATTGTGACATCTATAAAGAGAAACTTCACTCTTATAATTTACAAATGAGGAATGCCAGGAAGTCCTACATCTCACAACCCTCCTGCGTCAGTGGCAGCTGAACTTCTTTCCACCATGACCTGCAATAACTTTGCCAAATTCTTCACAGATAAAATCCAAACTATTAGACAAACAGTTGGTATGCCAACAGCTGGTTCAGGTTATGTACTGTGTTCACCAAAAACTGGTTTAAACACCATGACACAGTTTCACCCCATTATCTGCAAAGACGTGGAGGACATCTTACATCAACTGAGCTCCTCCTCTTGATGTTTAGACATTCTGCAGGTTTTTTCAAAAAGTTCTCAAAGATTTTAGAGTCAGACCTGTTTGTGAACTTGTCCTTAATGTCAGGTGTGTTTCTAGATCCACTGAAAACAGCCGTAATTAAAGCTCTGCCAGGGCTGGAGTGGGACAAAAAAAATTGGTTCGGGCATTTGAGCTGAGACCGGACCAACAGAAAAGCGGTTTTTTAACAGCTTAATTACTTTTTAACACAAAACAACTGCAATGTGCCTTCTCGTCAGGTTTTAGACAGCACCACAGCACTAAGACTGCTCTGACCAAAGTGTTTAATGACATATGCTTGAATACAGACAGTGGAAAAATGTTAGTCTTAGTTTTGGTGGTTTTCAGTGCTGCATTTGATACAGTTGACCACAATATATTTCTGAAATGACTGGAAAACTGGGAAGGTCTTTACAGAAATGTACTAAACCCTCCTGAACAGAGAGGACAGGAAGTACTTTGTGTGAATAGGTAACTACATCTGAGCATACAAGAATTATATGTGGAGCTCACCAAGGTTTCATCCTGGGTCCTCTTCTGTTTAACATCTACATTGTCCCACTGGCACAGATTATAAAGAACAACAAAATAAACTATCATAACTATGCAGATGACACACAGATATATATTACAATGTCACCAGGAGACAGAGGCCCTCTTCAGGCTCTTGGTAAATGCATTGAGGAGTGCCACGACTTTCTTAAGTTAAAGACAAACAAAAGTGAGGTAATTGTCTTTGGAGCCAAAGAGAAACAATCACACCATAGAGCTTCAATCTATAGACATAAAAACCAACAACCAGGCCAGAAATCTGGGTGTAGTGATGGACTCAGACCTAAATGTGGAAAATCACAATAAGGAAATTACAAAGTCAGCCTACTATCACCGTAAGAATATGTGAAAGGTTTATATCTGTTCCTGTTTTATTTTGAAAGCCCATGTCCATGTGTTTTAGTTCTGTTTAACTTCCCTTTTTCCCATCTGCTCCAATTGTTTGCACCTGTGGCTCGTCAAGTCCTATAAGTATATCTTGTCATGTCTTTCATGTTTTCTTCTGTACTGTTTTGTTTCTGCTATTTGCATCACAATTGTCTGTTCCTGGTTCTGTCTAGACTGTTTCTGGTTATGTCTGGTTCGGGTTTTTGCTTTAGATTCTTGCCTATGCTGTGCTTTTAGTTTAAATAAATGACTTTTGTTTGGAACTCCTGTCTATACCAGTCTACCAAAAACTAAATCAGTTAGACAACTTTAGTTCATTCAGAACTCTGCTGCTCCAGTCTTCACTAAGACCAAAAAAGTGTTTCACATCAGTCCAGTTCTGAGGTCTTTACACTGGCTGCCTGTCCATCAGAGGACAGACTTTAGAAGTTCTGATGCTGGTCTATAAAGCTCTGAATGGTTTAGTACCAAAATACATCAGTGGCCTCCTGACCCAGTATGAACCTTCCAGGCCCCTCAGGTCATCTGGATCTAGTTTTTTATCAGTTTCCAGAGTCAGAACCGGACATGGAGAAGCTTCGTTCAGCTTCTGTGCTCCACATGTCTGGAACAAACTCCCAGAAAGTCTCAGATCAGCTGAAACACTCGGTTTATTTAAATTCTGAATTGTGCTATACAAATAAACTTGCCACGCCTGTATGACCAGTCTGCAGGGATGAAGGATCACCACCTTCAGTTTAAGACCGAAGTCCTAGTAATTTCTGCCCATCTTTCGTTTAGTTTCAATATTGACATAAATATTGGTTCTACTACTGCCACTCCCACGAAGGATATGAAGAACCTGGGTGTCATGTTTGATGGTCATAAAAGTGGTCGTACCACTTTGCAATACATTTCTAAATCTCAACATTTTAAATATAAGACCATACCTGACTTGATATGAAACTCAACATCTGGTACAGACCATGGTTATATCCCTCCTCGATTGCTGCAATCCCTTCCTAGCCAGCCTTTCAGCTTGTCCGATCAAACCGCTACAAAACATCCAGAATGTAGCAGCACATCTGGTCCGGTCCCAGATGGGCAGATGCCACACCTCTTTTCATTGAGTTTTACCTGTTACACGTTGCTGCTCAAAAAAAAACCACTGCCTACAAGGTGATCTCTCGGTCTACACCTACCTATATGAACCGATCATAAAGGCTTACACCCCTTCACGAGCACGGCGCTCTTCACAAGAGCACAGACTGGCCTTGCCCTCTCCTCACGCAAGGACATCTCAGTCAAGACTGTTCTCCACGTCGTTTCTCAATGGTTTAACAAGTTACCAGTGGCCACAAGAGCAGAGTTGTCTCTCTCTGTTCAAGAAGGTGTTGAAAACTGTCCTCTTTCTAAAACACCTTCTGTCATGAGCTGCGCTCATCTGTCACATCCCGAGCACTTGAATGTCGTTTTTGTGGCCCTCAGCTGCACTGATTTAAATACTTTTTATCTACACCTACTTTGTGAGCTACAGTAAGCTGCTACTGTGACTAGATTGTATTCCTGTGTTGCAAGTCATCAAAGTGTCTGCTAAATGTTATGTAAAATGTCTTGTGTAAATAAACAAACTCAGTGACAAGTCCTTTTAATCCTAATCATATTTTTAATGGGCTATGGTGATAGGATTTATATGCATGCCTCCTCAAAATGTCTGCATTTACTGGATAAAGGCTACCATGAAGATTCGAAATCCATCACTAATCTCAAAGCTTTCACTCGCCACTGTACTTGCAAACTCAGATTGGATTCTTCCAACTATTTGCAGACTTCCAATCATGAAAAAAGCTCTGGAAGTTGTAGTCCTCACCCTCAAAGTTTATTTCTTGTAGCCATACCTAAAGTCTGAACTGAGATGGGGGGAAAAGTGTTTAAGTATGCAGTTCTGCACACTTGGAATCAGCTCCAAAATTACTTGAACCTCAAGGATCTGGCCTCATTACATAATATTAAACCAGATTTGAATATTCTGCATGCATCCACTTCTTTCTGTAGATGTTATGACTGATCACAGTCAGCCATGATTACAACAGCCTTTAAAAATATGCTCTTAACTGCAGCCTTTCCTGGCAAGGGCACTCTTAAAAAAAGATTTTAAATCTCAAGAGTTCCTTTCCCTGGCTAAATAAAAGTTAATGAAAAAAATAAAATAGGAGGGGAGAGTAGAAAGAAGTTGGTGAGACTATAAATGCCGTTTAAATGGCTAAACGATTCCCTTTCTGAATGAAATAAAAATAAGTCTTAAAATTGTGAATGTTGAACATGGATTACAAGGGTGGTGCTTTGTTACGTACTGTTATGGAAAGCAAATGCCTGGAAACAACACTGATAAATCCTGTTGAATGATGAGCTACCTTGTCTGCTCAAAATTCAGTCAAGAATTTAGTTTGTGTTTTCATAAGCTAACGAGTTATGTGACAGCTGGGCTGATTCAGATATCAGTTCACGGGAGTCTTCTGGGTGCGGCACAGTCTTTATGAAAACACTGCAGGAGTAACTACGTGATCTGCGAGAATTAAAGAAGGAATGAAAGGCTCTAGTGCACACTTTTAGTTTTTCCAGGAAACTTTAAGCACAGCCTTGGTCTGAATACATTAAAACAACTAGCTGGTAGAGTGAGTACCAATGCGACGTTTTAGTAGGAGGTTGTGTGTGATTCAGCTCACTAGCAGTTGTTTTCATAAAACTCTGGCTTCTTTAAGTTGATGATTTTATTTGCAAGTGTTGATGTGGTTAGCTGGAATTTATTACAGCCTGAGCAAACATATTCAAAATAACTGCAGCTGTGACCAGCTGTCGGTTGAGGTTGGTTGAGGAGCAGCCGGTAACACGGCTGAGGAAGAGCTCGAAGACCATGATACGCAGTCTGAGTTGGTGAAGTTCTTAAATACAAATCTGATGAGATCTGATTTGATTCCTTCAAAACAGACCCAATTTCTAGAGACCCTTTCCCACAACACCCTAACCCAAAGGATCTATTGCTAGCATCACCCTACGAGACAGTCCAGGACATTTGCAGATAATCTTTATCCACATCCTGACCAGTCACAGACACCAGCCTCAATATCAGGTTGGTGGTTTTGATCCTAAGCTTTACTGCTTAATAACAATGTGCTTCTCTTTACCCTCACTTTGGCACCTGCAGGTTGCTGCCTCTAAATTAAGGACCAACATATACACTCACAATGTGTATTTCTAATTTATTCAGTAGGATCATTACACAGTGTGCAAACATGCAACTATGTGCACACACAGAAGTGTGTGTACACAATACTTGACTGGATTCGACCTGCTTAGGAAGACTGCTTTTATTCTAAGTGTCTTCTATTACCATCAGAAATATAAGTAGGAGTTGCTATATTTTTGTGCTTAGTGACCAAATCTCAAACTTTGTGAGTTTCCATAAGGCCTTTCTGGTTCTCAGCGGTGTTGGTTCTGTGCTCAGAAAACATGATGGACCGTACAGTTCTGTGCTTAAGCATGGTTGCGGTGTCTCGAAACAGGTGATACAACAAATCAAAAATAATATGGGCATTTCACTGACAGTTGCGGCTTTAGTCATCTTCAGGAATAATTCTCACTATCTTTGCAGCCTTTATCCGTGTGTCAGTCTATGTGCTGCAAGTGCTCCTACAAGCTTAGAACTTGTTCAACTATAGACTATAATTACATATAATTATATAACAGTCTCTCGGTGGTCAGACGTTGGACTTAACTGGTTTCAGGGAGAGGGTCCAACCAGGGATTGAGAGGAGATCCAAAAGGTCGCAATTAAGAACAACAAGGAATAAGACTTCCAAAGATCCACAAACACTGACATTTGACGGTGTGTCGGTGTCTCTCATCTCTCTGTTCTTTCTTTCTGATCTTTCTTTTCCTGTTCTACCCAGCTGGCCTTCGGCAGGAGGGTCCCCCCCTTATGATCCAGGTCCTGATCCAGGTTTCTTCCCTCTTAAAGGGGAGTTTTCCTTGCCACTGTTTGGCTTAAGGTTTTTCTCCCACTAGGGGAGGTGGGAGCCTGCCGTTGTTAATGTATTAATTGCTCGGGGTCATGCTATATAAATAAAATTGAAATTGATATTTTGTAAAAGAGAAGTTTCACAAAGTGAATAGGTATAACTGACCAGGGTAGCCAAAGGCACATTTCAACTCAAAACAACCCTTAATCTAATATTAGACTGTAAGGAATGTATCCGGAGCACCTTCAAGTGCATCTGCAGCTGGGAAATTGTACCTCACCTTCGAGATCTGAAATAGATCACTGACAAGGACATTCTGTTCTGCTGTTAAACACACGCAACTCAATACCAAAAGTCCATGTCAGTATTCTTCACAAACCGTAATGTACGGTTGTAAACATGTCACACTAACACAACCATCAAGCAGATAAGGTGCATCCATTGTGAACACATGACGCCTTGTCACAGCAAAGCGCAGGTATGACAAATTACTCGCAGAGACACCTCGATCTTCTTAACTAATGGCATTCTTACTAATACCGGCAGAAATGCATTGTGCTAAAACACACACACACACACACATCTGGTAGAGCACAACAAAATAGGTCAATTCCCAACAGGTTGGAAAATGCACTCCATGAATGTCTAGCAGAACAGATGAACCAACTGCTAATAAAACTGGGACCAGCCCGGAGGCCAGACAACAGGCGCTTCTATGCAACTATTATCCTGCACAGCATGGACGCACAGCTCTGTCAGGCATCATAGCAGAGAAAAAGAAACTTAGGAATGTTACCTTTCTTAAGAAAAGGAAAGAGGCATTTTTTATTTTTAACCTATTAGAAAACTTATGTTTGCATGCGTTTGATTTTAAATGCTAGGCATCTATTAATTTTATAAGAATGTTGACCAATATGGTTCTGGGGCAACATATTTTGGCATCTAAGCAACGTCTTTGTCAAGAAAGGGCTTGGTTATTTCAAGTTGGCTGTCAAACCACATTCCTGAGCCTAGATTAGAAAGCAGTATAGACCTGTCACCTTGTGAAAACATTCTGGCATGTTATAAAATGTCAAACATAACAAAAGAGGCCCTGAAATGTTAAGCAGCTTTAATTCTAACATAAGAAAGAGCAGGGATTCAGAACAGCTACTGTTGTCTCCTCGGTTTGTGTTGTTAAAGAGTTAAAGCAATCGAATAAAACCGCCAGCCAGCACAAATCTTTAAAAAAGTTTTAATCTTCATATTCAAAATGTGTAGATTTTTTATTTAATTTAATTTAAAAAGAATTAAACTGTTTAGCAAATGATTACATCCTGGTTTATGGAATGTGTTAATTAACATTCAAATACAAGAAGTAAAAACTTGAAACTTGTGTGGTAGGTGTTGGGGAGAACGTATACGCTGTACTTGTTTAGCAGCTAGAACAATGAGAATAATTACCAGGCTTTTTAAAAAATAAAATAATTAAAAGTTAAATAGACTTCTTTCTGTTGTTTCCATTTGTAATCTAACTGTTCAGGATAAACGTGTCCTTTAGAAATATGCCTAATATTCATAAATCTATTACAAATCGGTTTATTTTAAGCAAAGGTATCTTCACAAATGAGGTTAAAACGATTTCCTGGACTAGAAAACTTAAAACTAGCAAAATAGTTTAAAATAATCTTTTTATGAAACAAGAGATCGTAGAAATGAGAAGGCAGTAACCAAAACAATGGATGAACCATTTAGTCACATGACCTGCTGGTTTGAAGAGCGGTTTTGAAGTCTTGCGTACAGCAGACTATTGCTTTTCAACTGTCCCGTTTAGCCGCCACTAGGTTATTACTGACTGCCAGTTCCGTCAGTAAGCTTCGTATCTTAGCGAAGAATTAAATTCAATTAGGAATGCAAATGAAATCCACAATAAAGCCATAAATAACAGAACAAATAGATTCAGACTTAAATTCCAGGTTTTACTTTATATCTAGTCAGCATGGGGCAGTTATGATGTCGCATTGGCTCGGGGTCGGTCGCCGGGTCAGTTGCTAAGTCAGTCCTCGGGTCGGTCACCAGGTTAGTCGCTGGGTCGGTCGCTGGGTCAGTTTCATAGTCAGTCGCCGGGTCAGTCGCCGGGTCAATCGCTGGGTCGGTTTCATGGTCAGTCGCCAGGTCAGTTGCCGGGTCAGTCGTTGGTTCAGTCGTCGGGTCAGTCGCTGGGTCGGTTTCATGGTCAGTCGCCGGGTCAGTTGCCGGGTCAGTCACCGGGTCAGTTGCCGGGTCAGTCACCGGGTCAGTCACCGGGTCAGTCGTCGGGTCAGTCGCTGGGTCAGTTTCATGGTCAGTCGCCGGGTCAGTTGCCGGGTCAGTCACCGGGTCAGTTGCCGGGTCAGTCGCTGGGTCAGTCACCGGGTCAGTCGTCGGGTCAGTCGCTGGGTCAGTTTCATGGTCAGTTGCCGGGTCAGTCGCCGGGTCAGTCGTTGGTTCAGTCGTCGGGTCAGTCGCTGGGTCGGTTTCATGGTCAGTCGTTGGTTCAGTCGTCGGGTCAGTCGCTGGGTCGGTTTCATGGTCAGTCGCTGGGTCAGTTGCCGGGTCAGTCACCAGGTCAGTCGTCGGTTCAGTCGCTGGGTCAGTTTCATGGTCAGTCGCTGGGTCAGTTGCCGGGTCAGTCGCCGGGTCAGTCCCCAGCCCTGCCAGCTCAAGCTGAAACTCATTTTGCTCCTGTCGCCCCAACCACTGTTGTTGGTCCCATACCCAGATAAATGTGGAAGGATGTGTCAGGAAGATCATTCACTGCAGAACATCTGAAAAGGAAAAAAGCCATATGGAAAAATAAAACAAGTATAAAGTATAAATTAAAACATATAAATGAAATATATCTTGTTAAGGGCTGAGGCTGAAAATCCGATCCTAAAATCCTGGTTGGAGAGAAGAGTTAACCGTAACATTGATCACTTTTCCGCCACGAGCTGAGGAAACTAAACTCCTCCTGAGTGCAAACATCCGGTTTTCTATCCACTACGGTTCAGAATCCACAGCAGCTGAGTGAACAAAGAAGTTCATGAAGTCCAGTACAGTTTGTCCACTGAAGGTCGGGAAGATGTTAGTCCTCAGTAGGTTTGCATCCTGATCTTAATCCCTCTGAGGATCATCCTTTGCTTGTTGTCTGATCACGCCGAGAACGACCAACTCATGTCCAGGCTTCTGATCTGTAAAGGAGTTATAGTGGTCCTTCACACACATCTCTTATCTCTACTATTTCAGCGTCGTTCAGCATTTCAGACGATATGTTTGTGACACCTGAATTATATTTTAAAAATACCACATGCTGCATCGACACAATCATCATTACCATTGCATCAATATTTGGGTAAATACTCATTTCAGACATTTGTGATTCCTTCAATACAGTCAGCTAACATGGGTCTCACCTCAGTTGGGATGTTTGTACATGACAAGACGATTTCACTCATTTCTGACATGTGTCTAGAATAGAATAGAATAGAATAGAATAGAATAGAATAGAATAGAATCGAAAGCTCTTCCTTTATTGTGACAAACATTCCTTTTCCTCTAGCAGGGATGCTGGGACGCCTGTTATTCCGACAGCACCTCCACTTTCCACAGCTTTGTGTTTATCAGATCGTATGTGGAACCCTGTTTTAATTTGTGCCTTGGATTTCTGATCTTATAACATATCTGATCTGAAATATCTTGATGCCATTTGTAGATCATAACATGAGGGTGGAGACTTTCCGTCAGCTGTTGCTGGTTTATTCATTTCCTTGTATTTCTTTTTAGAATCTTGCCTCCCGACCTGCCTCGCTTTTGTTTTTTCTCTTCTGTGTACATGTCTGTGGGCCGCCTGCAAGTCTCCAGACTATCATCCTCATCTACCGCGTCTCATTGTCGCAGCGGCAGCGAAGCGCTGAACCTTGCATTTACATCAATTTTCAAAGAAATCATGCCGTCAGACAATGGGCCACTAATGTTTCTGCTTCTTAGGTTTGCATTATTTTCTTGCTTTTGTTTTTATTTTTAATTCATGCTTTCCCTGACCTGACGGTCCACAGCTTGCCCAGTTTGTTCGCCCTCGCCGCCATATTCTCCTGTCAAGCTCTCCAACTGCACGTCATCCTCCACCCGTCTGTCCCGGCCCGTGTCCTCGCTCAACCAGCTCTGCCAGATGCCTGCCATCCTCTTACTCATTCAACAGCCAGTGTTTCTGAGAATCAGTTGTTTCTGAGAGTCAACCGCTTGAGCTGCTGTCACCCAGCGGATATCTTTAAAATGTTAAAATTGATCTAAATCCAGAATGTAGAGTTCAGATAATCGTCACAAAATATGGACAAAACCTGCAGCATATAACCAACCCAGATACGTCCTATGAGCTTTATGCCCACTGAAGTACATTTGAGAAAATAATATTTCCAGTACTGAAAGTGTAATCTTCAATTTGTACCTGTCCATCAATTTTGTTTTATTGATTCATTCCAGACCTGTCAAAACTATTGTGTAAAGCATAACAACGTTAACACTAGTATGAATCTATATCTATATCTATCTATAAATAAATAAATATACATATACACACGTGCACACACACACACACATTTCAACATATAGAACCCTTTGAAAGTAAATCTATATAAACAAATGGATCTGTTATACATTTTTGTACACAAATCTATAAAATAAATCTATACCCAGTGTGCACACACCTATCTATCTATATATATATATATATATACCTGTATACATGCACACACATAGCAACACAAATAACACACATATCCTGTTTAATATGTCTGAAAAGAAGTCAAACTTATTTAATCCTACCCCTTCTACAATTTTTTCCATAATTACATTTTACATTAATCCGGTATACTACATATACTACATATACTACATATACTACATATACTTCACACTACATTTTCACACCCACACACACACAGTGCACCCCGAGGGTACCCAGACCCCCACCCAATCCCACCATGATGCATTCCAACACCAACACCACCCAAGTCCAAAATTTTTGATGATTATTATTTTGTTTATTATTATTTTTAATCCTCTCATAAACACAATGTTTAGTACAACTGAGAGGCCTGTCAGCTGCAGAGCTGCACAGTTACCTTTGTTGCTGGGTGTCAGTGGTGAACAGCAGGTCGCGTACAGCCTGGTGCATCAATTAATTGCATGAAGTGAGAACAATCATCTTATGTTGAATGTAAAGAATAAAAAAGTGATAACTGTGGATTTCAGGAGGACCAGGAATTAGCCAGCGTCTATGTTATTACTGGGAGAAGATGTTCAGATACCTGAGTGGGGCTTCAGCAGATTGGCTTGGAGATGCAACGCTGACACTTTCCAGAAATAGTTAGGGAGCGGGCTGTACTTCTTCAGGAAGCTTAGGTTCCTCAGAGCTTGCAGCGAGATGTTGCATATCTTTTTCCACATCTTTTTCTCTCTGAAGGCAGATTTTTCTTTAATGAGCTACTAAGACGGTAGTAGTTAATTATAAATTCACTGCATTTAAATAACGTCTTTTGCAGTCTTGAGACCACTTAAAGCACTTTTAAAACAACAAGTCACAACCACCTATGGGTATATAGATCTTTATCTCCATCACAGACAAACACACTAATGAAGGCTTCAGGGGGAAATGTGGGGTTCAGTGAGGAGGAAAGTTTCAAATGTGCAGCAACGAGCCCGGTTACTAAATCACCAACTTTCCGACAGCTCTAGTTCGGGATCCAAAGCCACCCTGGTGCAACATGGTGGACATCTTAGAAGACCGATGGCTCTCCATGTTTTGTTGATGTTCTGTTTAACTATCAACAGACGTGATGATGGGGATGATGTAATTGATAAGTCATGTTAATTAGAGAGTACCACCAAGGATAACACCCAGGCTCTTGGTGTGTGGGGACGGAGAAGCCGTCGTTTCGTTGATTATGATTAAAAAGCTGTCGAACGTTTATGGAGCAGATTTGTAACCAATACGTTATAAAACAGAAACCAGACTGGACTTTGTAGGATTTATTATCAGACAGATGAGAATGAATCTTGAAAGCAAATATTTATTCAATAGTTTTGGGGGGAAAAAACGGTAGATTAGTGATGGGACAAAGGTTATTAAAATTATAAGGATCTGTGCCAGATTTATTCGGAAGAGGAAACAATATAGATGTCATGGAGGAATGGATAATTGCTGTTATTAGAGGGCTTTAAATCAAACACATCATCAATCTGATGAGAGCCTAGGAGACAGCAGTCCCAACATTAAGGTCATTCCAGGAGTCAAGACGGGATCTGTTAAAAGCACAAGTTACTTTCGCCAGCTCAACACTTCACGCTTGTTCTCTTTTCCCCTTTTTTCCACCTTCTCTCTGTTTTATTTGACAATACACCATAGTCATATGCCAAGAAAATCTTTTAAATTACTATGTGGAATATGCTTGTAAAGAGCCGAGCCCTTTTATCAAATACATGCAGGTGCAAATGTTTTCCATGTTTAAACAGATTATTCTTTTGTGCTTGAGTTCAGCAATATAAACCATAATCATTTATGTTACAAGAAAATGTTCTCTATTTATCTCTTTGTAGCGTTTCCCATCTTGGCATTTATATATTCTGTTTGATTGATCTAAATTATCTCCATGACAACAGTGCAGCTCTAGACTAATCAGTGGTTATTATCCTACAAAGTGATCCTTGAAGTTGTGCCGTGTTTTGTTAAATGAGTGCGAGTCGGTTTACTGCTGTGTTTGTTATCTTCTAACAGACATAGCTGTTTTAGGTGTGGCCCTTTCTCTTCTTCCTCTGAACATGCACACATCCGTGTGTAAAAGATCTGACATTTATCACAATGCATAGTTGTGATTTTAAAATGCCGACATTTATGTATGGGCGGAGAAGAGCAGCGAATGCAAAGCAAAGACACAGAGATCCATGCAAAGCTTGTTCCCGTGTCTTCTGAAGGCCGGGAATAAGGGTGATGCTTATGTGTTTATGAGATACGGTTGTGATTCTGCTTTTGTTCAGGTGTGCTTTTCTCACGGAGGATATTATTGGAGAGAGCCAACCAACAAAACAACAACCAGAAAACACAGTAAACATTTAAAATGTAATCAAACAGCAGTGCCTCGTACTTGTGTTTAGTCTTTGATTTTTGTTCATATTGGGAGTATTTTTTGTGGAATACACTGCTTGCCTGGATACCAGATGAAACTGAAAGCTCATGTGACATTTGTTTTGGCAGGGTGCCCTTGGCCTCCTCCTGTTAAAACTGATTTCCGTCCAGCTTTGCTCCTGCTGTGCCAAACACAATTATTTATCTAATGCAGAGTGGGCTTGATTATTGTGCAGAGGAGTGCCACTGAGGCGCTTTGGTAAAACAACCAAAAAACGCTGCAGCTCATGTAGGACCGTGTTTTGAATCACTGTTGATTTTCTTTTTCCTTTTTTTTTACCTCTGCATTGTTCAGTACTGAGTGGTTTTAGGTCCAGGCTTTGCGTGCACGTAAAACAAAAAAATAGACTGAGAGGCTATAGGCTAAGTCCCGTCTCATTCCCGATGACGCCACATTAACGTTATTTTTGTGAATCATGTGACAACCATTTGTCATATAAGTTAGTTTAAGGAGCGTATATAACATTTGAGCACTCATGAAAGTCTATCAAAAGAGTTTGTTGATGATGTACAACTATCAAATCAACTACTGATGTAAGAGAAATGTGTAAAAACTATTGAATTTGTGGATCAGCGAAATAGTGTGTGGGCATATGCACACAAAAGAGAAATCACTGAGTACAAAACATGTAATAACGCATTAATTTTCAACAAGGACACCTTTAACCTCTATCATTGTCATGCAAAGCCTGTTTTTCTGGCTGCTGCTAAAGTGGAGATTAGACCATTTTAAAGGTGAGATTCTGCCCAGTTAGCACTTTGACCTGAAGAATCATTAATAAAACTGAATCATACCTCTGACTATGACACTGAGACAAGAAACCGTGGGGAAGGTGATAATCACCTTTAGCACAACGGATGCAGTCCATCGTTTCCCTGCACGTGTACTGGTGAAGTTGGTGGTGTGCAATGAGGTGCGATTAGGGTGCAACAAAAAGATGCATACTGTCACACGCTGTGCAGCACAATAGTCTTGTTTCAGTTTAAGACAGAAGGGGTGGTGGTGCATCAGCCGGCTCCAAATCCCACAAAAGGGGGATATGCAGACAATGAGCCTTTCTTTTCATTGCATTGCACCACAGCCACAAACTGCAGGGATCAGTCCGTGTTGTATACTGGAATAACTCCAAGACAACCTGTTGCCTAACACTGCAATTTATTATCTGACAGTGAATGGCACTGATGCATAGATGTTTGTATTACAATGCAGCTGATGGGGTTTTTTATTGCATTGTTAGGACCAACATCTGTGGTGAAATGTGAGCGTGTGGCGAGGATCCTCTTATTATTTAATCAGTTTAAAAGTCGTGCAGGATTATTGAAGCATTTGTACTGAATTAGTCACAGCAAATCTTATAATTCATGGTACCTCAATGGCTTTTTGTCTACCAGAGGTTTTATATGTTGCTTCCTGTGCTGCTCAGCAGCAGTTACAGAGGAGGTTTTGGAGATTCATCTTTTCACCACCGGGTGGAGCTGTGTTTCAAGGTTTTATGCTGCCTTTGCCGCACCAGTCCTCCCAATACAACAATTCCACTGCAACCTATTTCAGATTTTACCCTTTAGGTGTCACTACTGGGTATCATTGTGCTCCACATATTGATTAAGCATGTTTTTTTTTTCTTTTGGATGCTTTTCCTGAGACAACTTCCTGGGTGGCTGTGTTTTTGCAGTTGGGGGCAGTGTGGGGTTCGGTGTACTGCCCAGGGACACTTCAGTGAGTGATGGGGCTTAAAATCAATCCAGCAACCCTCTGATTGGGTGAGTAGGTCCTCCATATTCCACCTAAATGGCTCTGACCAGTCAGGACATGGAGACCTGAAAATGTCCTGGAGGTTTTGGCGCTGAGATATTAGTGATTAATAATTCGGGTTCTGTGGTTTATGAGGTCACAGTGGTTACAGTGGATTGAGATGCAGTCAGATTTCATCTGATGCAAAAACAAACGTGCCACGTTGCGTGGAGTCTTAAAACTCCTGGAGTTGATGTTTGTGGTTTGTATTTCTAATCAAAGACAACTTTTTCTTTGATTTCTTCCATATGCTTCTTTACCAGCATTAGCAGAAGGTGATGAGAACAGAGAGGAAATGAAGAGGATGTGCAGACATACTCGCTGTTCCAATTCAGCAGATCTCGTCACATTTGAAATGAATCTTTTTCACCTGATAACGAGGTTGAACCTGGCTTTTGTTCTGCTGTGACATTTCAAAAATGCAGAATCAAAATGCGTCTGTCTTCTTCGCTTCGCCTTCTGCTTGTCAGCAGGAATATAAATTAAAATTTCAGAGGCACATGGTAAGATTGACACTTAGATATGTTTGGCGAACGGCTGCAAAGGCCACGCCAAAGAAAGGCTCCAAATGTCAAACACGCGTCTCCAGAGGTAAAGCCTTTGTAAGATCTGAAGGATTGATATTGTTTTCCACTCTTTAAAAAAAGGTAATTACTGATATTTTTTTATGCACCACACGCTTTTTTGTTTGAAATAATGGTAATCGGTTAGCAGACATCTATGGCAGATACTAGTCTGGTGAAAGAAACTCGGCTGGTTTGGCAATACCTTGAACGTTGTGTCGTGATTTCACAAGAAAACGCTGGGGGCCAGTAAATATGCTGGTCAACACGTGGCTACCCCGAGATCGGACTTCACTCTGGCCAAAGCACACGATTGCACATACAGGTGTGTGTATTGCACTGAACCGAATTTGCATTAAAGAATTGTATCATGTACCAGTTATTGAACTAAGACAGCATACACAAAAAATATATTTATGTGGTACCTCAGCAGTAAAGCCAGACAAAGATAACTTCAAGCATGGTTGTCATTGCAGTGCTGCTCTTCCAATAGCCATGCTTTAAGGTGTTCCTTAAATGAATCTCACAATGTATTAAATTAAGTAGTGCTTGGAATATTAATCCCCGAAGAGGCTGAACTGAATTTGAAATGAAGTGAGAATTGGTAGTTCATGTGTTGCACTTGGTATTAAGAGCCACATTTGACACGCTCACCTCCAGAGCCTGCTGTACTTGGACTATTTGATGTTTTCTTGACAAATTCTTGTAGGAGAGGTGGAGCAGATTTTGTAGACCACTAAAGAATCTTTTCCAGTTTAGTTGCTTTACTATCAGCATAAACCAACCAAAGTTATTTTGGACTCCTTTCCCATCATTTCAGGTCTTGATGCAGGTCCTGCTGCTCCGTTCAGGTGTGTTGTTTTTGTTTGTGGTTGTTCACATTATTATTTGATGCGTCTTATATCAGACTTGTCATGAACAGGCTTTTGCTTTGAAGAGACGTCAAATGCAGGACGTCAGCTGCACGGATGTAAACAAAGATGACACAGCAGGGAGCCTGGATGACATATTCTTGAAGGTTTTGTGCAGTGGAAGTGAAAATTCATGAACTACTTATAACGAGAAGTAACCTAAGGAAAAGGAGAGCAACATATTTAACATTGGACATGTATTGAGCCATGGCTTCAATATCCATACCAAGTGTGCGTATGAGGGATCGGAGCTGGGAGTGGTGGGCTGTGACATAACCGGCTTTGTTGAAGCAGATTTCATCCAAGAAAGCCAGCCAACAGAGAATTGTGACATTAATCCCATAAAAGTGACTTTAAAGACGGATGAGATGCACCTGACAGTTCAGACAGGAGTTGCATTGGAAAACAGCAGATACGTATCCGATTTAGGACCTCATGTGAAAGTGACCCAGGTCTGATGTGAAAGAAAAATCGGATTTAGCATCATCTGAGCTGTTCAGACGGACAAAAGAAAAGCAGATATGGGCAAAAAAAAAAAAAAGAAAAAAAAAGAAGAAGGATTTGGGTCAGTTTTGCCTATGGTGTGAACATAGCCTAAGGGACTCAAGAAAAGTGATGACAGACGACAAACTAAAGAGTGACGGAGGAAGAGACCAAGCAAGAGTCATTCTTAGACAGCGTTGTAAAAGTGGCTCAGCCTCCACATCGATGGGGACCCGCTGGGCCAAACAAAATACTCGAAATACTCAAAATGGATCATAATACAGTAGCAGTATTCAACATTCAACAGCGGTGAAAGTGTCTGCTGAGTGTGAAACATCAACATTCATTACTTCTGTCTGTCCGATGATGCAAAAGCTGTTTCAACATGATTTGATCCCAGTTGTGACCGAGAAAACAATCAGAGGAGAACATTATAGGCTGTTTAATCTGAAACTGAACATAAACAGCTCTACAGCAGGTTATGACCTTCTTTTTTCTTAATGCTTTGGCAATTTATTTATTTATTTTAATTAGGTAAACACCTCCGGTTGACTGTTAAGTTAGTGTTGGAAACATATGACAGTGAAGATAAAAGATTTCACACAACTGTTTATTCAGGTCCGTAATTGGCGGGGTGCCTCCCAACTGAGTCGATTTTATACTCGCTTCCTGTAAAAGAAAAGTGTTTTTTGAGCTGCAAACATAACAAGCGAAGTTTTACTAAAAAGGGAAAAATTGCTGGAAAAAAAGAGCAAGTGTGAGTGGTTTTTGATTTGAAAGTGATTGGAAGGTTTCCTCTGCCTTGTACAGAAATAAACAAGGTACCTTTCAATACTCCTTGAGCTTAAACAGTCTTTGTGTTCAGCTTCTTTTCCTTGCGTTGATACTTTTTTTTTATCAGACATGCAGCATGAAGGAAATAGTTTTGTTCCTTCAGCTGAAATGAAAGCATTTACTTGAGTTAAATGAAAATGAATGAACAAGTGCCAGCAGAAAAGGTTTCTATAAGTTACAAGATGACACTGCCAAAAATATATTCATGCTATCAGAAAAGTACTGTTGTTAAAATGATTCCCAAACGGTTAAAGTCAGAGTGTGTTTGGTGAGAGCTTTGTACTGCGACACATTTGCAAAAAGACATTTGCAAAAGTTTTTTGTTGGTTTTGACACATTTGTTTCTCTTGTCTCTGTTCATCTTGCCATTCCAACAGATAATATCCAATCGTCAGCTTTATCTGTGCAAGAAAACGAAGAAAAAAGCACAAGTGAAAGGTGCTCATAGTTAGTAAGATGTTACCAGTAGAACCCGAGCGACAGCATTTACACGTCCAGGTTGAAACTATGAGGAAATAAGAACTGTTGCAGTTCATTGACTGACCACTAGGGGCTCCATAAGGGTCCAAAAGTAACCTCCATGTTAAAATGTCCGATTTTAAAGCAGAAATAAACATATTCACAATCAAAGAATCTCCACAAATAGACTTGATATCCATGACAACTGTAGATTTTTGCAGCACACCTTCAACAATTACACAAAACAAGACATTTTTGTTTAATTAGCAGCATCTTTGAGCAAAGCTAATGGCTTACTGACGTAGCAGCTGTAAATAAAAATCCAACAGAGCATAACTACTCACATTTTAAAGAGACTGTTTTGGTGGGCTGTTAATATTTCTGACTGTCTGCTGCGACCGACTGACTGACTGACTGACTGACCGCCTGGAATGTGTTGCTGAACGCAGCGGTCATTCCTGATGTCATCACTGACCCAACGTGTGAAATGGGAGGTTCCAACACGCAAATGTTTCCCGGCAGCTCCTCAGCTCCTCCGGCGTGACCTGACCAAGGAAACGTGGAGTCACGGTGGATCATTTCAGATCCCTTCCAAGAGGAAGTCTTCCGGGACCCATGAACAGTCATCCTGCAACTCGCCGATACAGGGAGGAAAATAAAACCCCAAGTGTATGTCAAATGTCAAAATCAGAACACCTTTTTTTCCCCCTAATTAGCTGCCTAAACCAGAGCCTTAACCAATGTTTTGGTGTGTAATGTAGTAGGTCAACTGAAAAAAAATCCATTGCAAACAATCCAAAAGTGAAAAAGTGAGTACTCAGCCATCAGATAGTAGACGGTAAAACCGTCCATGACCATATGTGGTCCTTGATTGTTTTCTGTAAGTACAAACATATTACAATCTCTCCAGAGGCATTCTGTATGTTACCTGGTCATTTCTAATAAATCATGTTCCCATCATTTTTTCCTAAAATACGACATTACTGAAGAACCTAAATCAGCCTAAGACACTTGTCATTGGTGTAAATAAAAAAGAAACAAATCTACTTTCCCTTTCTTAAAATGTCAGTCCAAGGCACTTGGACTACTGGAGACACATTTTGAGGGAAAAATATTTTTATATCTCATTGTAGCCCTCTTCCCCTTTGAGCACATTTTATTTCATTGTCTCATGTAATTGGCAAAATGGTAGCGCATGATAAACCCGCATCCAGGTTTCATTATGTGCTTTTAGACATCAAAGGTGAAGTCGCTCTCTATCCATGTTTTCATCCAATCATTCAATCTGTTGTACAATTTTAAAATATTCCAGTATACTACCCCTGTCCTGTGAAAACCATCTCTATTCAGCGTGTAAAAGCTGAGAGGCTTGGTCTGAAGTCATTAGACAAATAGATGGTATGGGTAAAATTTAAGCCACAGACGGATCGTTGATTAATGCAGCACAACCTGTAAACGGCCTCTCAACCTGCAGGACTGGATTGCTGCACGTGAGACAGTGTCAGCGCTGAATGCAATGTTTCTCCGTTCCATTAATCTCAGATACAGCATGGTGACTATTTATTTTCAGCACTACAATTTGATCTTTCATTTATTTCCACAATCTCGCAATTTCTTGATTGCAAAAAGAGTGTCACAGAAAAGAAAACAAGCATTCAATAAATGTCTGAATCACATGTTCTCTTCATGTTTCATGGGGTCTAATCAGATCTGGATTTAACACCCACTTCAGCCTAATATGGTTTTCTACTTTAATTTTGCATAAGCTATAATTATTATTATCTAAATCAAAATAAACCACAAGCACAGTTATGCTTTTTTTTTGGCGGGGGGGGGGGGGGTAACTCCAAAGTCAGTTGTGTGTCCTGGATTACTGTGTCTTCCACTTTTTATTTTCTCTAGGGATTAATAAAATATGGTTAGACTGTCATGAGGGCTGTTGACGGGAACACACTCACACACACCCATGTGCACATAAAAAAAAAAAAACAACCTCTGCTGCAAGATTAAAATTCATACATATGGCTCTTGGGTTTTACCAAACTTGGTATTAATCATTAATATATAAGCAAACAAAGGGAAAAAAAATAAATGAGCGATCAGCCAAGATGATGCCAATGGCCTAAAACAGAATCCTCGGTGAAGAGAAGAAAACCCATGTGTAGCAGATAAAGCCTTGAAGACATTGCTGGAACTGGCAAACATCTCTGTACCAAACATAAGACAACGGCGTGTCCGTGTGTAGCAACGAAGATGAAACCAATCTCCAATAAAAATCACCGCTGGACCTAAAGTTTGCCAGCCAAAAGCTGAATGGCTCATGAAGAATACCAGCACTATAAATGGTGCAAAAGGGGCCTGGCATCATCAAATCATCATCAAATCATCTTCACATCATCATCAAATCATCATCCTAGTAGTAAAATATGGCCTTGCTTTGCCATCTCAGGGCCTGGGACACTGTAAAAAAAAATGTAATTATCCAGTTTAATTCTATTTCCCAAAATATTCCACAGGATAATGTGACGGTGGCCGTGTACCAGCTGAAACTTACATGTTGGGAAATGCAGCAGAGCAAGGCCCTTAAACATCAAGCTGAATCCACCACAGAAGGCCTTGAGAGACAGAGAATCAGCACGTTGGAGGGGCTCAGTCAGATCACAGACTTGAACTCCATGGAGATGCTGAAGAATGACCTCGAGAGAGCCGTTCACACCAGAAATCCTACAAATGTGTGTGAACTGAAGCAGTGCTGGAAGGAAAAGAGCAAAAATTCCTCCAGAACGTTGAGCAGGTCTGATCCAGAGCTACTGAAAGCGCCTGCTCAAATAAGATTTAGCCAGCTAGTACCTCCAAGGGTTCCTTTAATCTGTCCACGAGCACTGTGACTAACGTGGCATCCGGTCTGTCTGCTTGGTCACTCTCTTGTTTTCTCTTCTGTCATTTCTGTCTTGAGCGTCACGATTCCCACTGCAGCTTCGTGGGCTCGTTCCATCGTTGATGATGTGTGACAGGTGAGGGAGACCACAACCGCGAGATGACGCCTCCTGAAAGTAATTCAGTAGTCTATCCATCTATCCGTACACGGGGATCTGCTGGAGGCTATTCAAGCAACTACATGCAGAAGGCAGGGGCACACCCTGGACAGGGACCTTGTCCATCGCAGGGAAAGCCGATATTCCTCCAAATGAAAATAAAACTGATACTTTAGCATGGGAAAATCTCCTTTGCGCCACTATGCTGTCCAATTAAAACGTGAAAAGTCATATTTGTTTGTCTGTTATCTGCGTGAGCATATATTTGTCTAACACTATCTTTGGAAAAATGATGCAGAAAACCAATACATTTCTGAGGATTTAAATACTTCTCGCTACAGTGTTTGCGAGCTGCGGAGGCGGTAGAAATGACTCCACATGATGTGACATGCCAGTGTCTACAAACGTAGCAGCAGCAGCTCTCGTTTGGCCACCTCGGCCAGCGAGGACAGCGCTCCTAGATGATGCAACTGAGCTGCAAAGAGCTGAACAGTTGCACTCATTATTCTACCCTTTTTTTGTGAGATTACATTAGACAGACATCAACAGTAGAAAGAAACTGGATCTCAGAGATGATAAAAGTCTTTAAAATGTCTTCAAACAGAAGCCAGAAGGAGGATAGGCCCGATTTAGAGAGTGACTGCAAATGAAAACATTTCCCAGTATAATTCAGCTCTAGTGAGCTGTTTTTGCAGCTGGAGGAGGACAAAGCCCGGTCAGAAAGTGTTGCACCCTGAATATGTCATCTTTATTTTTAATTTACCATAAATAATTACAAGCCATCTTTTTATTTACACGTCCAACAGGAAATCTGCCAGTTCAGATGGCCATCAAGCCCTGCGGTGAGGTCTTGATAAGGATAGGTCTTGTTTTGCCAGATTCTGTTGTAGCTGTTTTGGATATTTTAAGGATTATGGGTATTGGCTGCACTATCTTACAATTATCTGCCCTGTGAGCAACTGATTAAAGCTTGGCAATAGATGTTTGAGGTTTGTGAGCTGTACAGTAGAGCTGCTAAAGCTCAGTGTTAATAATGATTTCTCAGGCAGCTGAGCTGAGCTGACAAACTCAAGATAAACATCTACTTGAGGTCACAGTTTCCAGTGTCCAATTGCGTTTTATTTTCACTTTTTTTCCATTTTGACATTTAGACAGTCAATCGTAAATGTATAGCAAGTGATAAACAGTATAAAAAGTAAGAAATAAAAAAGAAAAAGCCCCTTTACTGAAGTACTGTTCAAGCTGAGTGTGTGCACATTTCAACTTGTGCTTTTACACTGAACAGAGATAAAAATCAAACCATTGTTACCTAATCAAAGAATCCATTCACTGTGTTTGGCTGATTATGTGGCAAAAATCCCACATGCGGCACTTTCTCTTTCCCTCCACAATCAGCTGCCACTGGCTAAAACCCTCTGATGCACCTGCGGTAAAAATATGTGCAATCGCTTTAAAGAGAAAAAAAACTCTTCGTTTTTCTTCAAGCGTTTTGTGAGACTTGCGAAGGTTTGCCTTCCCTCTTCGAGACTTGGCTTCTGTAACTGTTTTCAGCATTAATGTGGTTGCCACGTAATGAGACAGGACGCTGAAACCATAAATTCAACACGCTTTAAAAAAAATAATTATCTCTACAGTATGTTTGAAAATTAGTACCTAATTAAAAGGGAAAGATGCAGCAGATTTCAGCATATGAGCACAGAAAAAAAAACGTAAGTAAAGCCAAATGCATATTTGGTGGAGAGCCATGTGAATAATCACACAGCAACATACTTGTATGTTTGAAACCGTATTTATGAATTTGTACATGATTCTCAAAGTGTTCCACTGAGAGCACAAGATGTTTTCGTCTCTGTGTGGTCTGATGACTCATGGTTTGAAATTCTTTTTAGAAATCACGGACAAAGCGTCCTCTGGGCTCGGGAGGAGAAGTCAGAAGAGTGTGATTAAAAACCACGCTCTCATGCGGTCGTGATGATCCAGCAGAGGTGGATTGGTGCATGTCTTTGAAGGTACCATTAATGCTGAACGATATGCTGTTGTGGAGGAACTCATGCTGTCACATACAGATGTTTTTTTTTTATTTATTTAAGGAAGGCTTTGCTTATTTCAGCAAGACAATGTCAATTCATGTAATAAGTGATGCAAGGCTCTGTTAGTCACTGGAAGGGACGATAGGACAGTAACTGGCCTGGCTTGCTCTTGATGCACTCTGGGCTCTACGGTTTGGCTCGATGATGGGAAAGTAGCCATTTATGTCTTGTAGAAAAGTTTTAGCAGGAAAAAAAAAACTATAGTGAATAAATGCTCGGAAAGATGGATGCATTGGTGCTCAGTCTTTCACTGATGTGTTTGGTGAGTCCAAATACCATCAGGATTTGTTGTAGGAGTCAAGTGCAGCAACATCTGATAAATCAAGTCTTACATTTTGAATTGTTCTCGGGGTCCATTCATCTTTTATTCCCTGACATGTCATGGATGAAGGACAAACTGGTATATCTTGACATTCTAGGTGTGTGTGTGTGTTTGCTTTTCCCAAATAAACACAGTGCAAAGGTTTCTCCTGGATGCCAGAAAAAATAAAAAACATCATAGGAAACTCATTCTCCGAATTTGTCTACATTTAGATTTGGTGTTATTCATCAAATCAGTCTCATTTTGTGCAGCATGCACCGCAGCCCACCGTTTTCTCAGCAAGACACAGACTGTAAATTCAGAAACTACAGTCTCTGTAGTCCTGTTGGAATAGGAGGTCTCTGTGACACAAATTAAATTGGAGGGATGAAAAGACTTGAAAGTATCATATTTTTCTAACTTTGAAAGTGGTAAGAACTGCTCTGATGGCACACTCGTGTGCTCTCTTCGCCTGCATTCACACCTTAATTGTGTCGGGGTTGGAGATATCTAATTATAAGAGCTTATTTTCCCAGATCTGGCGGGGGTTGGAGGGGGGCAGTTTCATTATGAAGACATCGAGGAAGTGAGTGTGAGTGATCAGTGGAAGCCTCTGACAGTAGAGTCCTGAAATCAGAACGAGGTTGCTCGCCATTCCTTCAATTAAGGAGCAAACGAGTGGTGGGGTGCAAGCCCCCTCCTTCTATGTGTGTTTTAAACCATGCTTTCTTCTGTCCGCTGCTTACTGTTTTTGCCTCTGCTGCTGTATCTAATTGTCATTCTTTTCACAATAATAACAGTGTGGTAAGTGCTTTACTTCAGATAACTGCCAGCTCACCTGTGGTTGATATTTAGTGCCTGTCAAGCAATCAATAATAGACGCTCGCTGTTATTCAGATGGAACTTCGAGAAAAGCTTAGTCTCCTGGAAACAGTTGTTAAATGATGGGTGCTTCATGATAAGGATGCAAATTGATTCCATTTTAATGAAGTGTGAGTTTCTCACTGATGATAAAGCATTTCCGCATCTTCTTATCTTATTTAGTAAACATTGAAAATGATTGCATTTTATTTGCTATAAGTAAGCGCACTCCAGCTCGATGGCCACACAAGTCATCATCTCATTGTCTTCTTCTGCTGAGCTGGCGTCTTTGTGAAGCTTAATGTTGATTCTTGTTTTATGTCTATCCGCCAAAAATATCAGATCATTACACTATTTATAATGAATATTGTAAGGGCTGTGAGTTGAAGGACCACATGCAAGAGACCAAGAGGTGCCAGGAGAACTCTGTGGATATTATGGATGAGGCAGGGATGGTGGCTAACCATTGGTTGAGCCGGCTGTCAATCATATCAACGCACATTCAACGCTTCGCACGTGGTGCGAAAAACATTCACCCGCCTCGCAGTCGTCAAAGATTTTTAAATAAAACAACTGAGACATAAATGCTTTGTGAATCAGGTTGTAAAATATGTTTATTTCTGCTCTAAAGTCGGACATTTTAACAGGGGAATCAGTGGAGATTGACTCGCTTTTGGAGTAATAGAATATCACACTAGGTACCACATCTGCCATGATTATGGTGGGAAAAAGCAACCAGAAGAATTTTTCTATTAAAATTTCCGCCCCCAAGTCACTGAATAACTGACATGTGCATTCGCACCGGATTAAAATCCCAGATGTCCTCTGTAATTATTACCTCGGGTCCCCTGATAATCTGAATCAAGTGCAGCTGGGATAAATGTCACACACAAGCTGAGGCTCCTTCCCCCAACAAAGAGGTGATATTCCAGGACGTGAGAGCCAGTTTCACGATCCGAGGCTCCGCATGCCAAGGCTGATGCCTTCAACTGCTGTGCCTTACCGTTATGGCCCCTGGTGCACGTAGTAAGCCCACAAGAAAAATACAATTGAATTGCATATTTAACACATTTCAAAGCAAAAAGTAAAAATAAATAAATAAAAGAAACTCGAAGCAGTTTTGGAGTTTAGTTACTACAGCTCAGCTACTTAGTGCGTGTCCTTGGAGCCAGTGTGTTGGAAAATAAGCATCCCATGAGGTACAGTGGCGAAGCAGGTCTTCTCTTTCAGTCGTCTCGTTTGAAACTGACTGCCAACGTACATGCACTGCTTTGAGTGAGACAACGGAGAATGCCACTTCATTTAGTCCACTTTAAGCTCCTGTGGCTCCTAGCGGGACTTTGGGGTTCATAAGACTTTTAAGGAAACTGTGAAACACCTGAGCCCTTTGAAAATCCCATATATTTTAGACCTGTCCAGGGATGCCAGAAAAAGGCACCAGAAAGCAGTGTGGGCTGAGCCATGGGATCCTGCATTGAGCACCAGCACCAGCTACGGCGCCACAAGCCAACATCCAGCTTTTTAGAGCAGTAATTATTCTTGACTTTTACGACTCCTTAATGTTTTTCTCACAGGCAAACTTTAGAGATCGAACAACAAATATGTCAGGTAAAAACAAAAGTCTTGTGATGAGGTTGGTTTTCTTGACAGACAGTAGTGGAAAAACTTTAGAGAGTAATAAAGCCCACGGTGGCTTGACCTCAGTTCAGGTGTCCAGCTGAGCCTTGTTTTTTGTTGTCTTATCCAGAGTGCATCTCTCTAACCCCAGAAGTCTTTTTGTTTTGTTTGTTTCTCTTGGATGCTCTTTGTGTGTGACCACTGAGCAATGTCACTCCACCTGCAGAAAGCCAACTTTGACCACAGAAACCAGATTAGAAGCAGAGTGAAAGGCTGAAAGGTCTCATGGACTTAAAGGGGCATTCACAGTGAATCAGAAGAGTAAAAGAGGGCTTCATGTGTTCTCTGCAAATCAGTTCTGACATTTTGTTTTTCAGCAGAAATCATCTTTTATGCTTCTGGTGTGCTGAAAGCAGTTTCAGTGTGTCTTGGGTTCATGTGTTTAACACAAAGTAAAACAGGGAGAACAACATAAGCAATAACTGAAGGAGGATTGGGCAGCTTCATTTCAACTTAACTAAGAAGACACGACAAAACACCCAACCAAAAAACATATGAAAACATACAATTAAAACAACAATTATATCCCTATTTTTTGCCGACTTGTTAAACAAATAGAAAACAAATCTCTTGCTGCATTTTCAAAAGATGTTTTGGCCCTTCTCATGTTCACTATAAAGTTGGTGGAACACTGCAGTTTGGTTTCTCTAGGGAAAAGAAAATGAAACTAAAGAGAAAAATAACAAGTCTTGGAGGTTTGATATGCATCTATCATGACGCGGTTACTCTATACAGACAGCAGTGGCAGCTGATGATTGAAGCAGAGTGTGAAGCATAAAACTGTGATCCCCAGTGGATTGGAGGTGACCTAAATCAAACTCGCTTAGAACAAAAATGTAAAAGATAAAAAAATAAAAAACATAAATGTTTAAAGGCAAGGTAGGAGCTTTCTGGATGATGTCACATCTGTTTATATTTGAAATAAAACATCGACAAAACACGGAGAGATAGCTTCTTTCTCCCTCACCCTCCAGTGCTTCTTGGGAAAACATCATGAACGCTCCCGCTCCCGCTCCCGCGCCCCTCCCCCGATTCACGTGCACCCTCCCCCATATCAAAGCATTTGATCGGGACTCTGTAATAATATGCAAAATCAAAAGACTTGGACTCCGTAGCGAACAAATGTGATGGGAACATCTCACGTTCGTAAATACATACATACATAAATATGTAACCCCGTCTAAAAACGTCAACTTTAGACAAGACTAAAGAAAGAAGTTGTATTGATTAAAATATCTTGGATAATTAATTCACTGACATATTCAAAGAAAAGTTGCATTCAACTCTGTTGTAGAGAACATTGTCAGTCTCGATAAGCATCATTTTGTGCTGATTGTCACAGAAGGGCAGGTTGAGGTGGGATCATGGGTGTAGTACGGACTGTACAGGCGAAGCTCGGAAGCGAGACGTGTGGCGTGGTTTCTGCTCCGATGCGGTGTGTATGCCAGAGAATTAAGGTTCATATGAAGGCTTGCAGAAGGACAAGGACGTGCTTTTGGACTTTCCCTGTGGGCACCTGGAAGAGATCCCGAGTTATTCTCGCCAGTGCCAAGGTTTTCAGAGGTCATCGTCAGACCCGGGTCCCATTTCAGCTATCATTATTCCCTCATCACTCTATCATTTCATCGTTGCCATTCCCAGTAGCCAATTACATTGCATGCATGCTGAACTGACTGTGAGTAAACTGTTGCATGTGCTTGTTTGCTTTTGCTTGTTCCCAAGTGAAGTGGTCATTAAGTTTTCAGACCGCAACGCTCACAAGCACCGACTGAGGCCTGCGCAGTTTATTTTAAAGGACATTCTAACATATCATTCTTTTCCTTCCTTTGAGGAGTTTGTGTAGAGTATTGTGAGTGTGGTTTATTGTGGCCATCTCTCTCTGTCGGTCTCTTGTTGATGAGTGTGAAAAAAGGATCAAAAAGACTGCGCCAAAGTCGACTTTTAAATGCATAAAAAAGTTTATTACAATAACAGAAGGCATAAAAACAGATCTGCAGAATCTGGGATCTTTCTGAGCCAACTGTGAAAAAAATCAACGCGCTTGGTCTCAACTGAAGCTTTTAAAGGGGACAAAAGAATAAAAGCCTGTCCTGCGGAAGTAATCCATCAAACATCATGACAGTTTTACCTTCAGTGACACTCATGACTGATTGATGCACAGATCAATGGTCAATGTACAACTTTCTTAACAAGGACAAACAAGTCCTAATGACAAAGTGTTCATTTTGTCAGATGGGATCACGAGACCAGATACAACATGAGCGAGTCACAACATTCCATTGGAAAGCTTTTATTTGCATTGCAATAAGTGTGTATGTATATATATATATATATGTATGTGAGAGATATGTCTGTTATTCTGAGAGTGAGAGCTGCTCCTCCAGGTTTGTTGACAAAACAAGTAAATATTCAAACGTGAAGAAATAATACAAACGCGTTTCATAAACATTCTCCATGAAAAGTTAACCTTTGAATCCCATTTCTGCCGTCTGACTGTGTTCCGTTAAATTAATTAATTTTCTTTTTCATGTACCGTTGATTGAACGGGAACATGGTAGCAGACATTCATCGTTTCTGGGCGGAGGCCATGTGGCACACGTTCCAGAAATGTAAGATAATCATCAGTTAATAATTTTTTATAACAAAACACAAAAACACCCAGCACAGAAATTAATGAAATAATTGCAAAAAAAGAAAACAACCTAAAAACAAGATGAAACAAGCAAACAGGAACAAGTCGTTTTCTAAAAGAGGATGATAGAAACATTTCAATGTGAAAAGGTTCCTGCTGATCTCATTTCAATGTGTTTTTGTCCTCCACTCCTGATGCAGAAATGAAAGATTTTTCTCAAGGTAAGCTTCTTTTTGTTATGTGAATGCATTTGTGTCAGAGCCTCAACATCAGCTTTTAAAGGTTTCTTAACAATTCCTCCGTTTGTAATAAAGTAGAGCTCCTGTTTAAATAAACCCCCACACTCACCCCGATGCGGTTCGGTCCAGCGTTAATGTTTCTGTAGGTTATCCTGATTTAAAGAATAAAGTCATTAATGCAGTAAAACACTTAGTAGTTTTTGAAGTTAGGTTTTCCGGGCACGTCCCACTGAGAGGAAACCCCATGAAAGATTCAGGACATGCTGGAGGGACGATGTCTCTCGACTGGCCTGGGAACAGCTTGGGATACCCCCAGATGAGCTGAACGAAGTGGCTTGGGAGAGGAAAGTCTGGGCTTCCCACTTAGCCTACTGCCCCACAACCTGACCGTGGCTAAGTAGAAGAAGACGGACGGACGGACGGACGGACGGGCGGACGGATGAGCTTTCTTCTTCTGTGGGCCCTCTCTCATGGGGGATACCCCAGTCATCATATATTCCGAACTGATTGCTGTTTGATTTGTACATGCTTTCTTTGGGTTCTATCTTTAAGAAACACAACTCAGTTCATTGTTTTCCAGACAATATTCACATATGTTTGCCTGTAAAATCTAAACATTTTAGTTTACTGAGGCTCCTGATGATCTCAGGCAAACTGAAAAACTGTTTGGACTTGAACTTTCTGTATCTCAGTGAAAAACAGTTCGGATGCTCAGATCAGGTGGAAGACAGTCCTGCCACTCTGGGCCCTCAGGGCTTGTTCCCTAATTGCTTCTTCATTGGTTTATTGGTTATTAGCTCTATAAAGGGTTAACTGGGACAAGGAAATGTGAGCGTTTTACTTAGTTCTGGCACCACTCCGCTGGCTTCCTGTCTCTTTAAGAATACGTTTGAATGCTGGTTCTTGAGGTTTTGCACCACCATATTTGTCTGAACTTTATCCTCTTTGTTCTCTTGTCAGATCACTGAGGTCATCCAGTCAGATGGTGTTTGACGTTCTCAGGTCCAGACTCAGAGACGAAGGTGGCCGAGCCTTTCTACTAGTGCCCCCCCCCCAGGAACAGCTTCCCTTTACAAAGAAGAAATGCTCCAAGTTCAAAACCTCTTTCCACTGCTCTCTAGTTCAGTTCAAGTTTGCTATCTCTTGTTATTTTTTGTATTTAGTTGTGTATTCTGTTCTGCTTGTCTTGATGTGCATTTTTTTATATTAGTTTCTTTTTTTTGTAACATGTGACGAAAAAGAAAAAGCTCAGCGAAGCAGCCCGGAGCAGCTCTCTTTGCCCTCGGTTGAGGGCTGTTACCCAGGGCGAACTAGCGGATTGACAAAACAAATAAATATTAAAACATGAAGAAATAATACAAACATGTTTCATAAACATTGTCCATGAAAAGTTAACCTTTGAATCCCATTTCTGCTGTTAATTAATTTAAAAAAAAGAAGTAAATCTTACAGATTTGAACCGTAATAACACTATGTGAAAGAAATCTTCAAAATAAAGCTGTGTTTGAAGACAGATTTGTGCAGCATTTATGGTGAGGATCAGTTTGAGCTATACACAAGATAATTTATCCATGTAGTCTGTGTCCTGATTGCCGGAGGAGGAAACCAGGTCTGGAGGTAATCCAAGCTAAGCCCTGACCTAGCTGCTAACTTGTTGATTCTGATGTAACTTGAGAAACCTGATGAAAGCACTGTGTCCGTGTTAATCCCGAAACAGAGCGAGAGAAAAGAAGAAAAAAGGCCTCTGCATGGATGTTTTCACCTTGCTCTGACATTCAACTCTTCATACGTGTGGATTTATCTGCGTGTGTTCATGCACATTTGCATTTTTGCAGCCATCTTCAAACAGGCTAATGCAAGCATTATCATTATCTCAGAGTGCACCGTAATTAAGATGCTCACATCAATTGCTTCTTTCAGAGTATTAGTGCGGGAATAAGGGAATGGCCAGAGGAGAGAACTTTGATGGCTTATCTTAGAGGTTAGTTAAAATCAGGCTAACTTGCTGTTTTGGCACAAAGCACAAAACACCCCCATGATAACCCCAATTAACATATTTATTTTCTGTTCCAGTAATCTAAGATTTTTATTTCCTGCAAGCTCTTTTTCATATAATTATCTTTCATACGGCTGCTGAAGCTGTTTTTGCTGTTTCTATGTTGCAGTAAAATGTGTTTCAAGCCTACCACATCCAGCATCCCCCACAGAATTAAAGCAACCTTAAATACCGCACACTTGTAAAGCATTAGGAATTATCCTTAAATGGGTTAAGAACAAATGGAATCCAGTGCTAGGTATTTTCAACACAGATCATCCTTTCTTCCGGCAGCGTGTTTTTCAGAAGCAGAGAAATTGTCTCTGACTTAAATTTAGACCCTGATACACTAAACCACACATGCAATTGTTCTTCGGGGTATATAACGTTAAACCTGTGGGCTGACACGTCTGCTAACAGGTTTATTTGGCTCATGCGTTCTATATAAAAGAGGCATTGATGTTTGTTTTTTTGTTAAATAAAAATCACAATGATGCTGAGGGCAGGCAGCTTAGGGAGGCTTCTGCCTCACTGCCCAATTTTTGTGTATGACCAACCACAGTGAGGGCATGATTAATCTTGCGATTCAAAAATTAAACACAGTAGCTGATGATTTATACTTCATATTCCTGAGCTTGATTCATTAAGCGTTATATTTGGCTCTGTGCACAAAACTGAAGGTCGTATATTGTTCCAAAAAAAAAAAAAAAAAAACAAAAACAAAAAAAAAAAACCTGGAGAAAACCCACGTTAACAAGTTGGAAAAACACAAAGCATAAAAGACATGGACAAGGGGGCTTTAGCTTATTATTTACGCGCCTATGATTATACCTTTTTTGTCCTACTTTACTTTGGCTGAAAAAACAAGCTCCCATTATTACCAGAACATAGGAGACTTCACAGTTAACACCAGAAGGTGCTGAGTGTGTGTGGACACAGAACAGAGAGTGGCGCTGCATTTGCATAACATCGCCAAGCTTACATCCCTGGATCCAGCTGATCTGTATTCGTACTGCCACATCAGTGTGGCACTCAGAATCTAAAATATACAGGTGTCTGGTATTATCACCAATCAACCATGTCTACATTATACAGAATACGCTGCAGTTACAGTCTAATGGAATTAAAGAACATGTGCACTGCCCACGAGGGCACATTATAGGCCAGCAACGGCTGGAGAAGGGGATGTCCTGTAATGACAGCACACACTTTCACTGCTGTCGTGAGTGGGATGATGGTAATTTATCTTGTAAAGCAGCATGTAAGAGCTTCAGCAAGATGTTCTTTGTGCAGGTGAAAGAACTGAGGCATGGCATGTTTTCAAAGGGATGTATTTACGTTGCTTAAAAGTGCTGTATTTTGTCTGTTATAATAGGTTGTATAATCAAATTACACACATTCATAAAAAAAAAAAAAACACTTTTAAAAAGCTAGAAAGAATCTCAGAAAACACTGACACCACCAAGCCTGATAATTCACATTGCAGTTGATCGGTACATTTCTGTACATTTCTCTTTCCTGTAGGTAACATGCGCAGTTGCTTTAATCTACATGACTTTCAGAACCAAAAGCAACTCTGACTTGTAATTAGGAGTCTTGAGGAAGTTTTTGTGTTCACACTACATGATCTGTCTACAACTCTCCCAGCGACCCCCATCTGGTCTCCGGACACATGTTTTGTCAAGAAAACGTTTGAGAATGGACACGGAAAACGATGTCAAAATCCTGCCTCAAAACAGACGTTTCTTTGGTAAAAACGGACCTGGGGAAGAAACGAGCAATGCAAGCATTTCAAGCTGTGACCTGTTACCACTTGACTGCTTCTTCTTCTTTGGTGAGTCTGATGAAGGTTTCTTTCCCTTTAACGGTGAATCCCCCCGTGGCTTGCTCTCTCACTGGCATTAGCTTAGAGTTTAGGTCGCCAACTTCCCCCAGATATTTGGAATGATTGATAGATATCTCTCTGGCATTGGAGATGGCTCTGCAATATGTCGACGAGCTTCTTTGATGCATCTTTTGAATTTTTCCCTTATAATGATCAAGTGTCTTGGTGGCGTGGGCCAATCACTCGCCAACTTTCCTAATTAATGTTATAATATTCAGCCAAACTTGTGTCTGAGAAAAGTAACCAGTATGATTTCTCAAAAACGATGCCAGACACCTTCAGAGGCTTACTGAGTACATCCAAAATGTTTAGTGGAGATGGATGCATGAAAGAATGTGCTTGCACACACACATGGTCAGACTGGCTCTGAAGGAGTTACTCCTGACCATTTCAACCACTCTCTCCTCATCACCTCATTTTGCTCTTCTCTATGTCCTTCCATGAGCCTTTAAACATCTGCTGCCTGTTTGTTTGGTTTTATTTTGCTTTGTTTTACATTTGGCTCTGTCCATTATGATGCTGGAAATGAAGAAGGGTGGTGGAAGATACTGAGTAGCTCAGACTATGGCGCTATATGATTCTTCTTCATGTAGAAGATAAACCATTGATGGGTCACGAGTCACTGCAATCTTTGACATAAAAATAAATAAATAATTGCCGGTCTAGCCATGCCCAGGGTTTTCTTCTGCTGCTACTGAGCAACAACCCTTCGGTCTCAAAAACCCTGACGTATTTTGTCGAGCAGTCAACAATGCAAGTCGTTGTTGAGCCACCATCTGATTTGTCTTCAGGTATAAAATTCGTTTCCATGTGGCTGTATCTATTACAAATACTGACGTTGCACAGATCAGCCTTTTAAAAAAAGGAATCTGGGATCTCATTTGTCATTTTCCTTCTCTTGCTTAAACAAAACACTACAACAACAAAAAACAACAGCTTTCACTGAAATGTTGTTTGTCTAAAGCAAAATAAGTAGATTATACTGAATCCTTCCAAATATAAAACCCACTTGGTCAGGCAATTTAAAGTCAGTCACCCAGCAGTCACACAGCTGTTAAGGTTATTTGCAACCTGAGCACCTAAACATCACTGTTGCAGTCACCCAGGCCAGTGTTACAGCAGCAAGCTGTTGCAAATCCTAAAGAATATCTGATAATGGTCACGACATTTCCAGGCTGCAAAGTATTCTCGGGCAGCACGCAGGGCAGCAAAATGGCATGTCAAGTCACTTCACTGCCTGAACGAGTCAGGAGACTTGTCTGACTGCGACTGTGCAGCAGCTTTGCCTTCTGGCTGTCAGCATTTATTGTTTTGCATTCTTGAAGCGACTGTATTTTATAATGCTGTTTTCATTTTGGTTCTTATCCACCAAATGTTCTCGTTGGTTGGCAGACATCGTCTATATTGTCTAGTCTGCCTTCAAGCTATACATTATTGTACATTATTAAGCAATCGTTTACACTTACAGTTTTCCTCGCTTGTTGGCTGGCATGCCATACAGAACTGTGGATGGTGTCTCTGTTCTGAATGCAAAATAATATCCACCAAAGTAGATTAATGTAGAAACTATGTATATGTATAATCTCAGTGTCTTTGAGCCAAAAGAGCCTAGAGTGAACTTGTTACACAGCAGATTGCTATTTGTGCACATGGTTTTGAAAAGGTGTATTTTACACAAAACCGTGAAGTTTTGCAAGCATCACCGGAGTCTTTCTGTTGCTTGAATTTAACTAAACAGAAACAATAAGCTTGACTCGGGATTGTATTCCTTTAACCCTCAGTATTCATGACTTCAGGAGCTTTCTCACAAATAAGATTGTTTCTGTTTCTGTTACTGTTAGAGAGAAAATTCTTCTCTTTCTTCTCTCCTCCTGCCTCTGACGTGCCATCAGACGGAGCAGCTTTGGAAAATGACGATACAACCAGGTTGCGTCTGGACTGTTTCTGTCCTGTTGAGCTCTCTGGGTTGGCTGTAGCAATCAACATGTTGTTGATCAACTCTTCAACGAGGTCTCTCAATTAACATTTCTATATCATATTTAATCAATCTATCTTTATCTACAGGCTATGTGCCTCAGGCTTTTGATATTGCTGTAATTAAACATCTACTGAAAAAAATAGTCTTCATGCCGGAGTTTTACAAACAAGTCCGACAGGGGACCCCATTGCCATGACAAGTGTGGTGTATCAAAGCCATTCGAGTCAATGATCCCACCAAAGATTGACCAAAGAGTCAAAAGAAGACTTTTACTTGGCACTACTCATTGTTTTCAAATGTATCTGTCATGGTTTTAGGTTTATTTTTGTTCCCCTTTTATTTTGAAAGTCTGCGTCCTTGCGTTTTAGTTCTGCTTTGACTTGTTCTCATCTGCCCTGATTGTTTGCACCTGTGTCTTGTCAGTCCTGGGAGTATATCTTGACTTGTCGCTCCCTCTCTGCCTGCTCCCTGTACTGTTTAAGTCCTGAAGTAGTATTTTGGTTTGAGTTTAGTTCCTTTTGGTTTATATTTATGGATTTCTTGCCTAGCAGTGTAATCTAATTAAATTACCTTTTTGTGGCACCTCCTCTTCTACACGGCTCCAGCCTGCTGGGTTTTATCTCAGAAACCCACCTTTTGAGGCAGTGTGATGTTTACTGGAGGTAACTTCTGCAATTATACCTGCTATGACAGCAGCTACATAGGAGGTAATAGTTTATAGAAGTTAATAGAGAAACAACAGCTGCTTCTCTAAGACTATCACTGATGTCTTTGCTCCTTGGCATTGGATTATACACATGTGACATTTCCTGACCAGCAAATTGACAAATGTCTGTTTTTACAGAGTTGCACACACTTGTATTCTAAATTAAGTGCAGCTGATGAGTTGTGTCTGGCTGCTAGTTAACCTCTAAATCACTACAGTAGCAGTACGGGTTGCATTCGGTTTTTCCACACACTATTTCTGATTTTTGGTTTGTTGTTTGTGACACGACTATGCCTTATATCGTCAAATGCATATAAAAGCTTTTCAGTGTGGTGAGATGGTTGATAGACATGGATGATATTCACTCTTACTTTGATCATTGTGTGGATCATATCAAAATGATTTTATGACTTCCTCGGAGCCCAGCTATTTAAAGCTTAAGAGAAAATGCCTCTTGTTTAAAGAAGCAGACTGATATTATAGGGAAATGTTTCTTTCCTGCCGAGAGTGACGGGGTCAATACCACGCCATAAGTGTGTTTTTGTTCAGGAAATGAGTTGCTTTTTGTGTGGATCACAATCAATCTCTAAAAATCACATGAAACGCAAGTCCAACAATCTGGTATCTTTGCTTATCTTTCTTAATAAGAAGTAATTTCATTACAGCTCAGTTTTGATAATCAATCCTGACAGAATTAAGTTGTATTTTCTCTCTGAAACATTCGCCTGCTTTCATTTTATAAAATGAGCGGAAAAAATGACTCCCAACACACATCGCACTGTTAAAGCTGTGTGATGGTAGTAAAATATGACAGAAATGTTATATTCTTATAATGATCAACTGTTTTAATAGTGTCTCAGATTTTTTCACCATGGCAACAAAGAACACTTGGATTTGATTGGCTGGAGCGACTGCTTTATTTTCAGAACTGTTTCACCCTGATTTTCTTGCTTCTTGAGGACAAAGAAAGCGATAACGAGAGTAATCATTCTACCACACTTTGGAAACCTGCTCTGCATAGAATAGCACACTCCATTATTTTTGTTAACTTCATAGCTTGTCTTGGATTAAATTATATCGCGCCTGCTATAAATGACTCTGTGATCCAAACACGGCATCGCTCTGCATTGTATTAATTGGCCACATGCTTTCACATATGCAAAGTTTGAGTGGTATAATGAGCATACGATTGACTTTGAGCAAATAATCACAGCTGGCCGATTGTTGCCGCCAACACAGGAGCGGAGAACGATCACTTCCTGAATCCCACCCAACTAATTTTATGGCACTGTAAGTGTCGGTGTGTCAGAGATCTGTCTGCCTTCTAATGATCAAACGCAGCCTGAACATGTCCCTGCACTAACTGAAGTCAATTAGAGGTTTGATGCTTTCTAACCTGTGGAATTGACTGAGGCAGAAAAGCTGAACTCTGAGTAGATGTTCCTCTGCAGAGGAAAGAGGCAGCCTGACAGCCAGTGTTTAATCTGTCTATGCCAATCCATCAATGTCAGATAGCACTGTCAGCAGCTCATACAGTGGAGGCGAATGATTGAAAACAATATGGGGAAATTGTGCTGAGAGCAGCACATCACAACTTAAGCATCCAGAAACATGATGCTATTTTTGTGTCGTGTACCCGAACTAATGCTTAATGCTTCATTGCATATTTTTGAGGAGGCTCTCGTCAATACTTTCACTGCTGTGTGTGTTAGTACCTTTCATGGTCAATTCAAACTAAAAACAAAAGAGGAGCATCTCCTGTATTTTTATTTTGCAATGTATGTTACATCGACAGTGATAAGCAGATTTGCAGATGAAAGGGGCAAAACCATGGATGAAGATATCTGCTTAAGTGCAAACCCAATTCCAAAATGATTGGGAAATTGTGTAACTTGTGTGCAAAACCCATAAACCTGTTTTATTCACACCTGAACAAAACGTCAAATGTTGAAATTAGACTATTAAGCATTTCATGAAAAATATATACATTTTATTTGATGGCAGGAACACCTCTCTGAAGGATGGTTCAGTGGCAAAAAAAGGCCAGAAAAGTTGGAGCTATTGAAAAAAAGCACCTAGAATAACATATGCTCCCATCCAGGCAGATTTTTTTTTATTTTTTTTTTTATTTATTTTTTTTTTTTTAGAAAGGCCTTGCATCTTTCAGCAAGACGATATGACGCTTAACCACATCCTGCTCCAGAGTAGTAGAGTCCAGCTGCTGAACCGGCCTGCCTGCAGTCCAGACCATTCAACAGCTGGAAACCTGTCATCATGCAATTCAAAATAAAACAAATGCGACCCAGGAGTGTTAAGCAGCTCAAATACCATACCAGACAAAAATAAGACAAGGTTCCACTCGTGAAACCCCATCAACTGGTCTCAACAGTTCCCGGATGTATAAGGACTGGTTTTGGGAAGATGGGACGCTACACAGTGGTCAACATCAACCTGTACCCAACAATGCTGAGACATGCAGCTGCCATCAAATTCAAAGTTATTCAATTTCTCAATTTAATCATTCGATATGTTTTCGTAGCTCTACTCAGAATAAAATATGGATTGCAGATCATTTCATTCTGATTTCATTTACACAGTGCCCCAAGCCTTTTGGAATTGAGATTGTAGATTTTTTTTAAAAATTGGATATTTAATAAAGTTCCAGCAGAGGATGTGAAGCTAAAGACAATATTCAGAAGTCTAGGTACATTTAAAGTATTATTGCAAGATAAACCATCAAATGGGTGATTGTTCTCTTTAATGAACCTCACGCAAAGGATTCAGTGCATTAAATATCTCATAGGAGTGAAACAAAAAACCCCACAAAACTATAAAACATTTTTTTAAAACAGTAAATCAAAAGTAAAGACTAAAGTAAAAGTTATAAAAGTGTCAGAGTTTAACCATAATCTCTGAGCCTTTAGTGCAGAGAAAAGCAATGAATAGCCTTTTCTAACTTTGGAAAGCATCTGAAATGAGGAGAGAGTAACTCGAAGTCAATATCGTTGCATTAAAAAGTATTAAATGTGGCTCTATTGTGGAGAAGTTTCAGAAGCTTTCACTGAAACCAAACAGAGAGTGAAGAAAATGAAAAACTGTATTGTGTTAAACTGACCTCAGTGAATATGAGGATACATTATAAGCTTTTATCTTGACAGAAATCACATTACAGAAGCTCATAAAGTGAGGATGGAGCTTTCAACCGTGATTTTGCGTCTGAAGGGAGATGCATGAAACACGTCTAACTGGTCGTATTATTGCTGCGATGATTCAAGAGGAAAGAGAGGACACAGAACAGCAGATGGGTAAGTCCAAAGGTTTATTTCCAAAGAGAGTGCAAAAAAAAGAGGTGAAATGTGTCAGTGTGATGAGCACAACCAAACAAGGTGAAGACAAAAAGAAAAAATAACAAGAAGAAAACATGAAGACAGGTAAAGGTCAAAAACAGAAGGAAATGTTGGGATCCAAGGATCTCTGCCTTAGAAAGTTCAATGAAACTCTGGTGACTGGAATGTGAACAGGATCAATCATACAAACTATACACAGGTGTAGGTGTAAACTAGTGAAAAACTAAACAAAGTGTCAGAAGAAAAATCTGACATTGAAGTACAAAAACCGAATTAAATAGCAGGCAACAAACCATCAAGCAAAAACGTGACAGCACACAGTGAAGCTTCTCAACAGTTTGTTCGGTAACCTTTCTCCAACTGCACTCTTGAGGCTCTTCTCAAGTCTATTTTGTACCTCCTCATCTTGTCTCCTCTTTCCACTGACTTTTTTCTAACCTCAAACTTGATCTCAGCTAAAGAACATGTCTTGATTCCTCAAGTGCATCTGCAGATAAGAGGAAAAGGCAGAATTGCTGGAGGATGTAGGAATCAGTCTTTTTGGCCTGTGTGACACATGAAACGCCATCACAAATTAGTTCAATATTGTAAATTGAATTAAAAGTTGTCATAAGCCCATTTTCTGCTCACAACAATCCAAAGATCATACAACAGGATTGGATATAATAAAACAATTGATTGATGATGATGAAGATGTGATGAACAGAAGTTACACTATTTGAACAAAAGTATTGGCTCAGCTGCCTCGACTCGCGTATGAACTTAAGTGACCTCGCATACCTGATCCAGAGGGTTCAATATGATGTCGGTCCATCCTTTGCAGCTATAACAGCTTTAACTCTTCTGGGAATCCTGTCCACTAGGTTTAGGAGTGTGTTTATGGGGATTTTTGATAATTCTTCCCGAAGCACATTTGTGAGGTCCAACATGTTGTAGAGGAAGTCCTGGCTCTCAGTCTCCGCTCTAATTCATCCCAAAGATGTTCTGTCGGGTTGAGGTCAGGACTCTGTGCAGGCCAGTCATGTTCATCCACACCAGACTCTGTCATCCAGGTCTTTATGGACCTGCTTTGTGCACTGGGGCACAGTCATGTTGGAAGAGGGGGCCAGTTCTGAATTGTTTCCACAAAGTTGGGAGCATGGAATTGTCCAAAATGTCCTGGTCTGCTGAAGCATTCCGAGTTCCTTTCACTGGAACTAAGGGTCAAGGCCCAGCTCCTGAAAAACAACCCCACACCATAATCCCCCCTCCACCAAACTGGCGTGCATGCTTTACACCACTGTATCGGATGCTTTTCATTGCACTTGCTGATGTTTGTCTTGGATGCAGCTGCTCGACTATGGAAACCCGTCCACGAAGCTCTCTGTGCACAGTTCTTGAACTAATCTGAAGGCCACATGAAGTTTGGAGGTCTGTAGCGATCGACTCGGCAGAAAGTTGGCGACCTCTTTACATTATGCCCCTCACATCCACTGACCTCGCTCCGTCAGTTTATATGGCCTACCACTCCATAACTGAGTTTCTGTCGTTCCCAAACACTTCCATGTTCTTATAATACAGGTGACTGTGGAATATTTAGGAGCCAGGAAATTTCACCACTGGATCTGTTGCTTAGGTGGCATCCCATCACAGTTCCACGCTGGAATTCACTGAGACCCATTCTTTCAGAAATAGTTGTAAAAACAGTCTGCATGCTTAGGTGCTGGATTTTATACACCTGTGGCCACGGACGTGATGATCTGATTCTGATTATTTGGATGGGTGAGCGAACACTTTTGGCAATATAATGTACATTGTAGCTGTATCATGGTCATTTTGCTATTCATCACATTTCTTTGCTAAAATGAGACAAAAATACTAAATAATGTGTCAACCTCCAAAACACACTCACCTATTCAAATAAAGTAATTAGAAAGTGCCTTAACCAGCCCTGATCTCCTTTGGATGGATGGATTTCTAAAACCATGTTGCTCACCTCTGTTGTCATTGTGACCTTGTTTTCCTCTCACATCTGATAGTCATCATGCCCTCATCTCCTCCTTTCATCACCTGATGAATTTATCACACTGTTGTGACTGCCTAAACAGACTCATGCACATGAACTTTGTGTTTAAAATGTATTTATTGTGTAGCACCGAGGGTTTGAGGGTAACGCAATTTCGATTCTCTGTATGTATCTCACATGTGGTAGAATTGACAATAAACTCTGACTCTCTGACTCTCTGAACACGTTAATTAAAATCTGGATTTAAAACCCCTTTTTGTAAAATAATCCTGCATTTGAATCTCATTTCAGTTCAACACAGTGAAGATTGCAGATGTTTGCATTTAAACCGAAAGCTCAAAACATTTAATTACAACATTAGTGAGGTTTATGTCATCTTTATCCCATAGAAGCTTGATAGAGGAGTCTTTCTTGTACTCCAGAGTTGAAATGCTAAAGTGACCACTTTTCAGAGTTTAAATAGTCAGACTGACTGAAGATTGAAGACTCCTGTGATGCTAATTACAGGACACACTTTAGTTTAACATGTCACTAGATCACATTAATAGTCTTCATTAGTCTTTTCCAACTAATTTGCTCAGGCTGGAGAAGTTTGCTCAAGAGGGGTGGGTCAAAATATCTGTCTACGGGTGCAGAAGTCTCATTAGGAGTTCTTAAAATTACTTGATTGCAGTAAATGCAATCAGCAGATGTCTCTGTTGGATACCTGCTGACATCCTGACCTGCAGTCCCACCCTCTGACCACCTCAGTGTCTGCTGTCTACACCCGTTTATATAGTCGTCTCTGTAGTCCACCAACTAACCAGGTACCAGTCATATATACATGGAAGTCTTAGTTCTGCTGCTGATGGATAATTATACTTATGTATCTTGTCTTTTGTACCTTTGACGTTGTGTCTTTGTCTCTCATCTCTCTGTTCTTCATCCTCTCTTTCTGGTCTCCCTTTTCCTGCTCCACCTGGCTGGTCTTCAGTAGGAGGGTCCCCCGTTATGATCCAGGTCCTGATCCAGGTTTCTTCCTCCTAAAGGGGAGTTTTTCCTCCCCACTGTCTGGCTTAAGGTTTTTCTCCCACTAAGGGAGTTTTTACCTGCCGTTGTTTAAGCAATAATTGCTCGGGGGTCATGTTCTGGGTCTCTGGGAAGCTCCTGGAGACAACTTGTATTGTAATAGACGCTATATGAATGAATGAATTGAATTAAATACCTGAAAAGGTTGTGCAACAAAAATATTAAACAAGCACCATCAGTCAATGTTCAGTTATTTTTTATTTTTATAATTATTTATTATTGCTTTTGTCGGTTTCGTTTCTTTAAAGGCTGCCCAACTTAAGGATGTTACTTTCTTAAAGTTTCAATAATTTCAAAAGCCCGTGCTGCTCAGTAAGCCGAGGGGAACACGCCCACTGCATGTCAATCAAACATCTGGGTGCGTTAAAGCAGCCAGTTGCTCCGCTGAGCGCTATTGCATTTTGTTTACAGATGAAGAAGTGATAACTGAGGCAATTGGCTGAGCCGACTGTCAATTACTCATATTAGAAATAAATTGAATCAATGAACAAGATGATTTGACCGATTGTGCAATTAAGGAGACATTTCTGACTGGTTGGTTAACTTAATTTCACTTTAATCTATCTTCGTATGTACTGGGACGGGGGTGTACTGATCGACATACAGTATTAACCCTCCGGAGTCCACAGGCGCGTCCGAATCACGTGGCTGATTTCTGACGACATATCAGCGAAACGAAATCTCAGCGAAATCTCTCTTTTTTTGCTTGCGAGCATTTCGAAATGAATAAAGGAAAGAAAAGGAATAAAGTCATACGTGTCCGTCATAACATCCAAGAACAGAACACCTCAGTGTTCTGGAGACCAGCGCAGGAACACTGGCGGACTGTGTTGACAGCTCGCTTAGGGCCGGTCTTAGCTAAGATGGCCTTGTCAATCAACTCTCGTGGGAGGGGCTTATGCAGATCTACGTCATTTTGACACGAATCTCAGACCAGCGTGTTTTCAGAGAGGAAATTTTCAAATAGAAATTTAAAAAATAAAACACTTGGTGGATTTGAGTATAGGATGTGTGTGTACACACACCCCTAAAAAGTGAATTTTGCATCCGATGACCCCTTTAATGGAAAAGTACCAACAAATTTGTCCATGTGTGTATATATCATTATCATTGCTATTGACATTACCTTTCTCTGAACATTTTCCTGGACTAATGTCTCTGTGTTTGTTTGCATCTCTCTCCCGTCTTGTCAGACCCCCAACTATTCGAGGCAGATAGCTGACCCCCCCTGGGTCTGGTTCTGCTGAAGGTTTCTTCCTGGTAATAGTTTTCTTCTCCACTATCGCATGCTCAGGATGGGGAATTGCACCAAGGTGGACATTCATTACAATCTTTCAGGTTCCTTAGGTAAGATGTTCTTCATGTGATGTCATTACATGAATTTTGAGTTTAAACTCAGTTGTTATCAATTGCATTATAATTCGATAACACATATTAGACAGAATTTGAATTTTATTTAAACTGAATAGAATTCTATTTTTGTGTTGTATAAACACTATACAAAACATTTAAGTGAGCTGAACTGAATTGAATGGTACAGTAAATTGACAAGTAAAAAGATGTAATCTGTAAATATAGATGAAATTAGCAAGAGGGAGATGATACTGGTGATTAGACTCCAGTGATGTGAAGTGTGTTAATAAAAAGTAGCCCCAAGTGAAGTCAGGATGGGATCATGCAGGAGTGCATTAATGCAGGTGGTAGAGTGCAACCAGCAGGTGGTTGATGGAAACTTTCATTTGAGTCGCTCTGAACATCCCTTGGGCCATGCTGGTGACTGGGAGGGGGGAGTTGCAATACACTACATCTGTTAGAGGCACATACCACAGTAAATAGTGTTGTATTCATGACTGTCCCTGACATGAAATGAATGCCTGGTTTGTCACGCTGAACAACTGAATGAATGCAGGGTGACTGGATGTTAGTTCGCAGCTGAGATCATCGTAATGCAAACTGATAACTGCCCAGCTGCTAATATTATAACTCCATTTACATATTCGTGTGTTCTTAAGCCAGTTGATCAAAATAATAAAAAAAAAAACATGGGAAGAAACAATAATCACAGGAAAAACCCATCCGGGTCTCCATCCGGGTCTCCATCCGGGTCTCCATCCGGGTCTCCATCCGGGTCTCCATCCGGGTCTCCATCCGGGTCTCCATCCGGGTCTCCATCCGGGTCTCCCATCTAGCTCACCATTCATTTCATCATTGAACGGCGACTCAGTCGTGTTGTCGGGGCTCTGCAGGTGCAAACAGAAGTGACTATCTTCCACACGTGTTCTTCACGGGAAGGGCCACTGCAGATCAATACAATATTGCTCTGATTTAATACATTAGCATCCTGTTGGGAGTGAATTCTTCCAGAATGACAATGCCCCGGTCCACAGGACACAAGGGGTCACCGACTGGTTTGATGAGAATGAAAATGATGTGAACCATCATGAGCTCGAGAGGCACCAGATCTCAGTCTGTGGAACATAATGGAAAAATAAACCAGCGGGAAAATTTATCACAAGCATGTTCCTTACAAAACAAGAAAAAAATCTGAATAATAACAAGAACGTTGGGTGCATTTTCTGATATATATCTACATGAATATACTAGTGGCCCCAGTTTGCACAAAATAAATAGAAGCTTGGAGGCCATTACGATGCTGTGTCTCATTTTTTCCGGATGCAATAATCATAGGTCTTTCCCATCTTTGCTCAGTCAAATCTTAGTTTGCTGAAATGGTGTTCTCAGTCATTAAAATCCTAAATAAATCACCTGGCTGTTTACAGTATAACTCTTGCATTTGTCTGCAGAGTGTGAAAGAGCACCAGAAAAGTCTCTTATAAAACATATTAAACAAAAACATCTTTTAGATTACTGTAGTGTTTCGTATCACAGATAGACTGCACTAATACCAGCCAAGGAATAATAAATGTGTGCTGATGGCTGGAAGCATTACATGGAAAATGTTCTTCTTGCTTCTTGTGGCTGCAGAGGAGCAACTTTACGCGCCACTAGTTAAAGTGACAAAAACAAATTGGCCTATAGGAATAAGGTGCTGCTGAAGTGTTAAGTTATTCTACTTGGTCTGTTGAAAGTTTTATTCCATTTTTTTAAATACATGTTTTTATCTGTTTTTCATTAAAGTGATGCGTGACAACAGATTCACTTCAGTCGTGACCCTTCACGGGAAACGTAATCTGAGTATTTTGCAGTAAAAGCAAACAAGTATGATATAAAGAACAATCCAGTCACGAGGGATGTTGCACGAGTTGCTTTGATATATTTGATACTGTAGTTTTTTTTAAAAATGGGGAGATTGAACTGAACCATGGCGAGATGTATGGCTGGACAAGGGCAGAGCTAAAGAAAAACATCCGTAAAGAGTAACAAGGTTTAAATGAGTCCAATGAATCAGTCACAGCCTGATGCTATATGGCCACAGATCCTCCACTGAGGGAGCTATCGAGTAAATGGATAAATAATTAATTAAATTGAAGCAAACCACCAAGTGTTGGGGCCTCTGTTAGCGGTGATAGTGGCATTAGTGCTCGCAGAGAGAAGCTGAAGAAACTGCTTGACAGAGACGGTATCTCAGACAGATGTTGTGATGACACGCATTTACACTTGCATACATCTGCAGGGTGGCGCTACTTACAATCTTTTGAAATAATGCCTTTTGTAGAGAACTGGACAATCCCTCCCCAAAAGATGGAACTGGGCAGAAAAAAGAAGCCTAGTTAGTTAGAGCACGTCCACCTCACCTCACTTCCAATAAAGTAGCTGTTTTTACTGACATTACTTTGTTTATTCTATAACGTTAGTAAGATTTGAAACTATCCATCCGTCCTGGTTTCAGAGTTCTGCCGAGAACTGGCAGGAGAGGTCACATTTCTCCAGCTCTCTCTTTACCTTTAAAACCTCCCTGTTTGAAGGGAGGTGAAGAACACATATAATTAGGGCTGGTTCAGGCGACCTGTGACATCCCCTAGTCGTGCTGCCATGGGCCTAGACTGTTGGGGGACCTCCCATGACGCACCTCTCCTCATTCTGTTAAAGACATCATTGTTGTCATTACCTGTGTTCCTCCTTCCCAGCAGGTGTTTCTGATCGCTTCTTGCTGCTGCTCTCTCCTCTTTTGTGTCGTATCAACCAGGGCCGTTGCCAGGGTTTAGAAAAAAAGTGAGGTCCAGATTTTTTTTCTCATAATTTGGCAACTGCGGCGTTGCCAACTCTCACGCACTGTGACTCAAATGCAGTTGGCTTTTTTCACACAGTTTCACAACTACATTGTTATTTCTTCACACAAAAATCCTCCAATGTGTCCTTTCCCCACAAATTCATCAGGGCTCCCACATCATTTTTGAATAAGCAACATTCATACCATAATGACACCTAGTAGCACAACCCATGCTATTAATTAAAAATGTATCATCTATAATTAAATCCAGAGGCACCTTTTAGTAGAAGTGCTTTTACCAAAGCTGCACAAGACAAACCAAACATTCAGACAAAGAAAATATATCGTTTTATAATTCTGATGATCACATGCACTCATCCTACAGTTCAAATTAACCGTTAAGATGTTTCCACTTCTTGGCTCTTGCACTGTAAGTCAGTAAATGCAAATGTGAGAAGAAAATCAGCAGAGAGAGGAGAAATTCGGGAGATTTATCACCTTATTCATCATTTCATCACAGTATTCTGCTAAAAGATAATTTAGTTAACATGTGCTGTTATTTTCAGTGGTTAAATTACAGTGGGGCGAAAAAAGTATTTAGTCAGCCACTGATTGTGCAAGTTGTCCTACTTAGAAAGATGAAAGAGGTCTGTAATTTTCATCATAGGTACACTTCAGCTATGAGAGACAAAATGAGAAAAAGAAATCCAGGAAATCACATTGTAGGATTTTTAAAGAACGGGCCAAAATACCAGCTGCAGAGTCTGCAAACGTGGTGAAGACTTACAGGAAACGGTTGATGTCTGTCACTGCCAGGAAAGCTTGTGTTGCAAAGTATTTAGTCGAACCTTTGTTGTTGACCATATACTTATTTTTCACCATAATTTACAAATAACTTCTTTAAAAATCCTACAATGTGATTTCTGGGATTTTGTTTGTTCTCATTTTGTGTCATGTGTGCCTTTGATGAAAATTACAGACCTCCCTCATCTTTCAAGTAGAAAAAACTTGTACAATCAGTGGCTGACTAAATACTTTTTTTGCCCCACTATTGTTTTAAATTCTTGCTGGTACTTTTACTGAATAACATATTATCTCACTTCATGCATGTTTAAAAAAAAAAAAAAAACTATTAAAAAGAAAACCTACAGAATCCTGTTTCTTTATTTTAAAGAAATTAGTCCGTGGTTTAATTTATTGTACATCCTGTCCCGCTGCAAGCAGCTTTTTTTAAAAATTATTATTATGTTTTTGGTAGAGCCTAGCTCTGGTCTGGCCAGGTGGTTCAGCTGGAGCAGGCAGCGGCGGCGGTCAGAGCGCCGTGCTGGTGAAGGTGGCTTCAGCAGCGGTTGATGTTGGCTGCTGGGGCTCACCTTTCAGCGGGCTGCTCTGGGTGAGCCACCTTCACCCCCCAGATGCAGTCGCTGCGGTCGGTTTGTACTGTGAAGAGGACAACAAGGAGTATCATCTTCAAAACAAGAGTAGTCCTGCTCCTCTTTTATCCTAAGTGGACCTGCTGACTGATGCTAAGAGACTGATTATGATTAATGCATGTGTGATGTGCAGATCTTGTACGCTGAGCCCAGAGCTGATGGGTCTCTTCTACGTTTTAAGATTGTGGTTATAGAAATCATTTTATTTATCTCCATGAAATCATTATTTGTAATCACATTTGAAACCTGAGACAGGTTTCATTCCCTCCATAACCCATTGCAGAATAAATTATGTATAATAAATCAAATTTATGCATTTCTATCCAAAATATATTATTTTATGGCTGATGGTAAATAGTGAGTTGGCTCTAAGATCCCAATTTTCTACATGTTTCTTTTTCTTTTTTTATTTTTTCATCTGGCCTCCCATGAGCTCATGCAAATGGATAAATAAAAATTAGAAAAAAGGGCACTCAATCAAAGTTCTTGTGGCAAACCAAAGGGTTCTGCTTAAGCATTTGGGATATGATTCAAATATATGACAGTGATGAAAACCCAGTAAGACGTACGTGTTTGAGATGCCGTTGGAAGGAGAAAGGAACGCCGCCCTCTGTCTCCGCTTACATTGTTCCAGGTAATGGAGGACAAATCCCAGCGCATTCCTCCTTAATAGGTTGCTTTTTGCTGTTGTTTTTAACAGGTCTCACTGTTCAGACCTTGATTTATTTGCACGTCAGGCATCAAATTAACGTCAACCATTTTATATCTCAACTCTGACTTCCCATCATAATTTAAGTGTGAGGTTCAAGAAGTTTCACATTAAATAATTGAGACCATTGACGGATGCCTCATTCCAGTTTTAATTGAAATGAGTAGAGGGAGAGACCAACCAAACGGGATGAGGGCTGAAAGTGGCGTGCAGTGTTGGAAAGTGGGGAGACTGAAGGAACATAACGTGTGAAATGAACTGTAATTAATGTTGAACAAGGAAGGCTGGCAGAAAAGGCCAGCACACGCTTCTCCCATCCAGCCTGCTGCTAATGGGAATATGATTGCATTCTGTCTCTTTTCTCCTCATGAAGGTTCTTTGTCTAATTCAATCAATACTTCGGGGCATTCGATGCTCCCTGAGTGGATGCTCTGAATGTGGTGAATCAAAGCAAAGCGGTTCCGACAGCAAATGCAACCAGATTGACCTATGGTCTAATTTAGTGAAAAGAGAGAAAATGCTGCATTGTTTTAGTCTAAAGAATCACATCAGTCTTTTTATAACTTCAAATGCTTGTGAAAAATCTTTAAAAGCCTACACGTGATTGTTTGAGGCAGGAAGTGCTCCAGAAATGTGTTTGTGTGAAAAATAAAAGGGCTTTTGGTTAGTTTTAAGATCTCCTAGGTAACAGTTTTAACCTGTAAATTGGCAATATGAGCTCATTTAGACAACTGTAATGAAAGATTATAAAAAATGATTCACCACAGAATCAGTTTAAGCCATGTTATTACTCGTATCTCATAAAATAATGCAAACAAACAAAACAAGACATAAACGTAAATATAACTACTTTTTGATGCTATAAAAACATCATATTGCTCACACTTTCATATCCAGGATTGGGATGTGACTGATCAGGATTGTCCGACAACGTCCTTAATAAAGAGCTGCCCACAAGCCTTGTCCTGTTGAAGGTTTCCCCCATTGGTCCTGTCACAACAACTTATCCAACCACATTTGTAAAAGTTACTCAGGTCTTTGTACCTGCCAGTTTTATGTGCTTCAAACCCATCGGCTAAGAGATATGAGACCATAGAGCGTGGATTTAAAAATATGTGTGCATGAAATTGATAGCATGGGCAGGAAGCACTATGAAGAGGATTTAGGTGATGTAAAACCCCAAGAACACAGCTAGTAGTGGTAGTAATAGTAAGGTATACATCTTTGGAGACGCACCACATCCACTGGGTGTCTCTTCCAGGGCAGGCTCCAGCCTTGGAGCATCCGCACTGTCAGATGCAGAAATGGCATGTAAATTTAAAAATAAAATCATGTTGATGGGCACATGGGCCATCACTTGCGATTCCATTATAAATATACAATATATACAATAAATAAAAGAAGATGGGGGGGCGGCATGTGTGTGTGTGAAATGACGAGATCGACGCTGAAGGAGCCGACATGGTTGCAGCAGCGTTTCTGCTGTTTGAGAGCAAAAGAAAAGGACATTAAGGGGACATGAGACGGCTAAACAACATCATCTCCCAGCTACCTCGCAACCACTCAGCGCTGAGTCACCTCCAGCCCCCCCTTAGGTTTTTGGGGGCTGCTCTGATGCTCTGAGTACCTGGTCCACAGCAGGTGGATGTTTCAGCCCTGTAGAGGTTTCTGAAAATCCTCAGTGGAGACGCACATTGATTTAAGCTCCATAAATCTACCCCAGACCCCCACTAATAGAAACTGGGCTATTATTAGCATTGCCAATTAAGTGAGTGTCCACTTGCGCCACCTTAAAATGTTATTATTTTTTAATGATTATGTTGCACCCATGAGCCCTTGTGCGTCATGATCATGCGATTTAGAGCTTCAGTCTTGCTTATTTTTTTTTGTTCTGTTAGTGTTTATTGGTGCTGCTTTGCTTTTGAACACATTTTTGTTTTTTCTTTGTGGATTTGGATTCTCGGGTCGATCTTTTATGCAGCCTTTTGAGCCAGAATGATGGACATTGTTAGCTACTCCAGCTTCCTGACCTTGTGCATTTGGGTCCTCTACACCTGAAACCTGTCAGGTTTCAGGTGTTATTTTGCGTGTTACTTCCAGGTCTTCTAGCCTGTCAAAGAGGAGACCGTCTCACAAAAAATATTCTGACCTTGCACAGAAACACTACATTTCCCATCTGTGCCACATTCACTATTTCAATTTTTTTTGCAAAAATAAACTGTAAATTTTAGACGAGCGGATATATGCTCACTGTTTTTGTTGTTGTTTTTTAATGAAATGTCTTTTTTAATGGTTTTGTCAGCTGTATCCTGTCGTTAGGTTGCCCAGTTTTACCTTCGATGTCAGTAGCCCTTCATGTGCAAACAACAGAACACCAACTGAACCTGTACACAACACTTAACAAGCTTTGCTCAAGTTAAGCCAAGTGGCTTACTGGCTTGAGAATGATGACATTTAAAAACAATCTAATTTAAACATATAAGCTCAAGTAGAAAGGCCAGGAACGCCCATTCCTTACTGGGATTCAGGCTGTGAGTTTCTTTGCTGTTATCAGTCTTGTTTCACCTTCGGTGTTGGCTCAAACAGGGTTAAAATAGCTCCAGTGATGCACATCACTCAGCTGTTTTCAAATGCTCCTACTTCAGTTATTGCGTTTTCTTTTGCACTTCAGCTATATGATTTTGTCTGTTGCCTTGACTTTCCACTTTTATCACTCCAGATCTTTTCCCCCAAGTCGTGCAATTTCTGCAATGAAGGCTTTATAAGATACAGTATATATATATATATATATCTGCAATGTTTGTACAGAGACAAGATTATGGAATAAAAAGAAAAGAAACAACAATAATAAATATAAATATGTAAATTACAGCATCTGTGTACCATTTGAGAACATTGGTCCACAACACATCCCAGCGTGCATGTGGACCACAAAGTATAGAAGTGAAATTGTGGGATTTCACGGGATAAATGGGTGTGCCAATACAACGATTTACATGTGCTTCTATGTCCAAATATTGACTAAAATTAAAAGATGGATTCTGCCAACAAAAGCATAACTTATGCAGGGAAGGTCAAGCCAATCTTACACGTACATCTAAACTCTGATCCTCTGTTACTACAACAGATGCCATTGCAGCATGTGTAATTACAGCCATGCTGCAACAACATTTGGGCTTGTGTACCTGTTCTCACATAGACACATAACATCTACACGCAGAGCCAAGACTGAAACAGCTGACCAGCCAAACAAATAAACAAGAGTGACCCCATCAACTCCAGCGAGGAGTTGCACACAACCTGTTCGACACTCTCACAATCTGCAGGAGGCTGCACATTTTCAGTGGCAAATCTAGAAAAGAATGCAAGTCACACACAGGCCCACACGCACACTGACACAAACAGGAAAAACCCGTCTCTGAATGAGACTCTGAATTGAAATTCCAGGCCATAGTCTGTGCTCATAGTAAGCACAGAGATGGAAAGAGAAAATCACCATCTCCATTTAAAGGGAGCAAAAACGTCACACTTCCAAACATCATTATGCTTATCCAAGCCCTTATCACAGCTAAGAAATTACTCAGGCAGGTTGCAGCCAGATCACAGGAGACTCCCCCCCACCCCCCACCTCCGCCCCAACACAGTTCTCCAAAAAGCAATAAAGTTAAAATAAGATGGAATAAAATGCTCAGTGCTACTGTACTGCTATCCCATCTGTGGTTAGGGTTTCTCTCAGGCATGCTGAGGGTGTTTTGTGCTGATAAATGTACCTAGTGCACATTTAGGTGCTGGGTGGAAAAGGTGTTCAGCACCACAGATTGTATAAACAGAACAGGACAAAGCCTCTGTTATTTTTCTGATGAATGGTGTTGAAGCCCATTTTTTTGGACCTGTGGGGTACATCATCTTGAGGTGACACCGCCTATCCAAAGTTATGCCTGATTTATGCGTCTGTATAGCAGCGATGGAGGTAGGCTGCACATGCTGCCCACGCCCTCTCTGGTGTTTACATGACGTCGTTGCGCTGTAATCACTACGCGACAGTACAGGTTCCTGTTCTGCAGCACCGTAGCTCGAAGTGCCTAGTTTTCTTTTGTTTACCTCCCGTAACCCGTCTGTAGCTTAGACATATCGTCGGAGTAAAAAAAGTATATTTGCATGAGTTTTGGAGGTGATAAATTTGAGCATCCGTCATTTTTACAGACATTACAGAAAAGTATAGTTCTACCTGACTGAGAAGAAATAGTGGCGAGAAATTTGAAAACAAAGAACAAATCTACGAATCACATTTCTTGTGGTTACCATCTCGTCTCGATGCGATGCGTTGTTATATTTGGAAAGCCAGGACCTTCATCAGGCCAGGACCTGCTCGCCGGAGCAGTATGTAGCCGAATGTGAAGCGGCTGGGATTAGAATCAGCACCTCTAAATCCGAGACCGTGGTCCTTAGTCAGATAAGGGTGGAGTGCCCTCTCCAGGTCGGGGATCAAATCCTGCCCCAAGTGGAGCATTTCAAGTATCTCAGGGTCTTGTTTGTGAGGGGAGAAGACCAGAAAGACAGCGGGCCGTCATGTTGTGTAGTACGACTCGATAGCGCCTTCTGAGTCGTCTTCCCTGCCCTCAACTCAGCTTCAGGCAATAACGTGCCTTGCGTGTACATTACCCAGCACACATTAAGCACACGTTCTTCATCCAGGGGTAATAACGAGGCCTAATCTAAAAATTCCAATTGACTCACTTTTGAAGCCGGCCCCTAGTGGTCATTTGAAGAACTGCCCATATTGCCACTTTTGCATTGGCGTCCGTTTAGAAAGCTGGACATAATACCCCCTGTGTTCAGACCAAGAAGTGGATTACAAACACCAAGGCTGAGATGAGATGCTCCAATCAAGGCCACATGCTCAATAATGGTGGCATCCATTAAAACGTGCACTGAATGAATGAAAAAAAAAAATGAAGGTGACAATTAATTACAAGCATGACAAAGACTCCTAATAGCTGCACATAATCTAAAACATAAACACAGATCACACTTTTGTTCCAAAGTTAGGAGAGTTCTTGATTAGGGGGATGAACAAGTTTTTCTTAATGCCTTAATGATGCAGATTTCCCCGAGTATTATGCACATTATCTAACTCAATTTGAAGTGCACACACATTTGGAGAAATTCACAGCAACTAATAGTAATAATAATGATGGTGATAATTACAGAAAGACAAGCAGTAATTAGAGGTTTGTTTTACTTATAAGACCAACAGTATTATAGAAAGACAAACAGTGACACTATTCATGCCCTAAAGCTTGAAAGGTAGAAGCTGCCATGTGCAGAATACTAAAATGGAAAAATGCTTCTGAGCTTCAGGGGTCACAACCCGAGACATTTTAGACAAGCTTCCAATCAATTCCAATTTTTTTCACTGCGACATCTTGTGTCGCATTTGCACGTGCAGAATGAGAGCAAATTGTTGTATTTGGGAAGGGACAAGGAGGATTTTCCAGCTCAACTCAGACACATTTACATCCAATCAGTTATGGTGCAAAGCAGTCTGGGGATTAGTCCTAATTCTGCTTTCACGATTGTGAACTTTTCAGGAGCAGTTAGTGCAGCAGTTAATCAGAGCCGGTGTCCTGGATGTGCGAGACGTTTAACATCCCAGTAATGTTTTTCTATGAAATTTGGTCTTCAAGTGAGTTATCTTAAATTCAGCTTTGACATAAGGGCAGTTCAAATCATTCTTTCTCAGGAATCACACTATGTGCCATGGCTTCATCTCTAAGAAGTCAAAATTTCCTTCCATAAGGTTCAAGATGAGGTTACTGTTCATGCCTTCAGAGGGGGTGAAATGGTGTATTGAGTGGGTGCAAAAAAGAAAACAACATTCACACATTTAAACTGATGAAAACACATTCATATGATTCCTCGCCTTCCTGCAAACACAGCCACAAATGCAGGTGCCTGCATCCCCAAATATCCTTGAAAAATTGGATATGCTAAACTAGATTTTGTCCACAAACACGTCCCACAACCAACCAACAAGCGTGCGTGCAGCAGCACAGCATTGTGAGGATTAAAGGACGCTGTCATTATTTATTTGTTAAAAATTAAACTGAAGAAAAAATGTGTTTGACCCCATGATTAAACGTCTTATCGGTCCACCTTTAGCAGCAATGACTTGATCTCCCACAATGTTGTGAAGGACTTATTGGCTTATTCTTATTTTACATTTTCTCCAGATCATTGAGGCTTCTGGACATTCACTGATCCACAGCTCTCTTAAGGTCCCACCGCAGCATTACAACAGGGTTGAGGACTGGACTTTGACAAGGCCATTCCAAAACCTTGATTCTTTTATGTTTTGGAAAAAATGATGACCTGTATCTACTCAGTTAGGTTCAGATCATTGTCCTGTTGCGGGATCCAGTTTTGACCGAGCTTGAAGCAAACTGACAGATGGTTTTGTTTTTGTCCCTAGATGGAGAGACTTTGAAGTTTGCGTTGACTCAGTGACTGCAGGGTTCTCTGGTCCAACAACCCCAAATCATCCTCCTTCCATTGTCATAACTGATTAAAGCAAATAAGTTGATGTTGAAATGCTGTTTTTCATTCACGTGTTTGGGATTGAACATGGCTCAGAACTTTGTTCCTTAAGTCTCAAAGTTTTTTCAGATGCAGTTTTAAGAACGTCCGCGATGCTTCTATCTTCTTTATGAACATGAGATGTTTTCTCTGAACAACCTTTCCAACTGAACTGTACTTAATTCTCTTATTATTAGGATGTCATGGGCTAATAATCAAACATAATGCATGCTTCTCTAATACTGTTACTTTTGTCTTTCCCTCGTGGCATCATGTTAACACACCTACATTTATTTTTTGTGCTTCTTCTTTGTTACGAATGATGTCATGGTGAAAGAACCTGCATGTTACTGTTTGCTTGAGGCTATAATTTCCTTATACGTCTGTCTGTACCTTATGCTTATGCCTTTAAGTATCACGCTAAAATCCTATGATGAAAATCATCACATTCAAATTTAAATTCATATCTTAGAACAATTAAAAACATATTTGTATGCTTTTTCACTTTGTCACGGACACAATCACAGTTGTAGAGCGTGTATTCCTAAATATCCTTGAAAACCAGATAAGCAAAACCTTCTTTCAGCCACAAAAACACCCCTCCATCAACAAACAAACTTCCCTGCAGCAGCACAGCATTGTGCGGATTAAGGGTCCTCTGTGGTTGTTTGCCTTTTAAATGGCATCCTAATTATCATTTAACCGTAATTAACCTGTACGGTTAGGGGCCGGATCTGATTAATCCTGCACGTTGCTGGCCCAGTGTGGGGTGGAAATCAGCCTCCTCATTCACTCTTTAATCAGCTTTTTTCTGAAGGATTTTACAAATAATGTGTGTTCAGAACATGTGTAGACACACCAGCTCACACACTCACAACTCTATTAGAGCAACATCATGGCTGGTGCAATCATCACTTCACAAGGACAGGCAGGGTGTGTAAGGCAATCTGGTTTCCTTCCAAAATAGTTGGCTTTGTAATTTTTTCACATTTCGAAACAGCCTCTCGCCTCAGTTTGCTTTGAGAGTCGTATCAAAAACTTCATTCACTTAGATGACTTTTTCAGATATGAGCACCTTTGATGTAAAGTGGATATTCATGTTGTGCTATTGCTTGTCCAAAGTTTCTCTCCTGAGTTTAATATCTCAGTTTGATGCTTTCCCGGGTTGGGGGGTAGTTTATTTTGTTGTTTAAGGCACCAGCGCACCTCGTGGGCATTGGTTCTGCAGAATAGTTTGTGTTTTGTGGATGGGGTGTATTGGTTGTGTTGCATTGTCCTCTTGCTGAGGGTAGGGAATGGAAATAAACCATTTGAAAATTGAACCATCACAAAATATCACTTGTGCTTCAACTGTGCTTAGATTTTCTAAGAAAAATGTGCATGAGTGGTCAGAAACTTGTTTAATAAATAACAGGTCTATGCATCCTACTTTCTTTAGATGTTTAAAAACAAAGGGTGATTTGTAATGCTTGGTTGCAAAGTCCTTGTAGAAGCGATGAAATAAAATGTCAACTGTCTATTTTGCTCAATAGGAGAAGAGACTTCTTTGTGTATCTTTAAAGGAGACTTTTTTGTAAAGGTTGACACATATTCCTGAGGGCTTAATGAAAGGTCTGTTTTAGTCAAAATGCCACAGGGATACAGTAAAAGAAAAGCTACTTTTTTATTTTTTAAGAAAAATGCCTTTCTTCACAGCTGCAGGTTTTAGAGGGTGGAGTCAGACACCCAAGGCCACTCCTTTTCCCCATCCCCAAAGTTTTAACAGATCTCCATGATCTTACAGATCGGTGTGGGAACAGGTCAAACAGTCCCCCTCTACAATCATGTTGTGGTGGACCTGGTCATCTGAAAGGGAACTGGTAAGAGAACATTTTCTTTTTTTTTGATTTCCCCTATTAGAAATCAAATGCAAATGTTGTATTTCTTCCTAATTATGCATTGAAATGAATCATGGCACCTTCAGAAAGTGATTTCCTTGCAGAGAGGTTGTTGCACCATTTGGGAAATGAGATTTTGAAAACGGCAACATAATCGAGGAAGGAGAGGAGAACCTGCAGCAGGATTAGCCACATGCAGAACGGACTCCATCCATTCGTTCACTGAAGCCACTGCATGTGGCAACACCACTTTGGACCACATGGGGGCAGCGATTCTCAGCCCCCACTCAACAAGGTGCACCTCTAGTAGCTCAAAGTGGTATTACAAGATGCCCCAGACATCCCAGCCATTGGCTCAGTCTTGTCAGTGGCTTTTCTGTAACCACAGCAGAAGCAGTTGCTACCTAGTGACTTTTCAAGGTCCCTCATTATGCAGTTTTGGTGGCAATTCATATTATTCAAACGCCACAATTGAGTCATTTTACTTTGATCTTAATAATATTGAGTTTATTCACATATATAGGAACTAACACTGATCTACGTGTGTTTGTAATAGTGTGTATTCAGACGAAGATCCAACCCAAGATAGAATTATTTGGCAACAAATGACAAAGTATTCCTTTTCCATTTAGGATATTTAACTTTCACCTAACTGTACTATATATTTCTTGCATTGACAACTGCTATAAAAAAAATCCCAGCATGCGCTATTTTCATTTCATTTTTCATTAGCCCAAAGAAAATGTAAATTTAAATCTGTTTTGAAGATAAGGTTTTCAAATTGTCAAACCAGGACCAGGAATATGGAAAAACAATTTGAACCAGTCCTTGCATGACTGTGTAAACACAGACTGGTCAAAATGATGTTTTCAATGCTTTTCCATTATTTCAGCGAGAACAGGCGTTCACATCAACTCGCTACCGTATCCAGAAAGCCAACAGGTGATATTTCAGGGAAAAACTGAAATTCATTAGAAAGCAATTACTTTCCAGTCGCAGACTGACATTATCAAGGCTTTACATTCCATACCTCTGAAGGCAATACTCCAACAATGACACTGTATCTTTCCCCACATACCCTTTTTGCTTATCTGTCTTCCATTTGTTCAATCATTTGTGTCCTGTGTGCCCAAATGCAGAGGTTATGAGACATCGTGGCCCAATGCCTCATGGCTGATAAGCTAAAGCTGGCCAGCATCACTTATTTCCTGTGTAACAGATTCTTTTTTCCATCCGCCTTTCCATCCGTCTATGTTCCAGCGATTATCTGGGTCTGTGTTGTGGCGGCGGTAAGCTCGGAACGGATGACGAAGCGTTCTTCTCTCCGGCTATGTCCTCCAGCCTCAGCAAGACCAGATGGGGAATGGACATGAGCTTTCACTTCTTGATAAAAAAAAAAAAAAAGTGATAAAAAAAGTATAAAAAAGTTCTGAACCTTGATTCTCATAAAACATAACTTTTAAATATTTTAGAAGTCATTCCTTTTCTGTCACCCATGACCCTGAACAGGAAGAAACGGGTAGAAATGGTAGATGGATGGATAATGGATATTTTTCTGTCAAATAGTGAGTCTTATTTGCTCTTATTTGCTCAGACACCTGCTGCTTTATCCATTTCTGTTTGGCAGTTGTATTCTATCAGTACCCTTTACCCAGCAAATTGTTAGATAATCTTTCCTGTGGAGTATTTGGTCCTTTAACGCTTGACTGGAAGGCAACTGGAATTCTTCTCTTGGTTTTTGAAGACATCTAACCTCTTATCCAACAGGTTTCTTTAGCTATTACTTACTGGTGAGGAGGTTTTATTCTTATAAGCTAGATCAAGACAATGATGTGATCCTGGATGTGATGAAATGTGCACTTCCTCGAATGACCACTAGAACCTGGCTCCAAAAGTAAATTTGGTCTCCACTGAGCTCCATATTAAAATGTCTGATTTTTGAAGCAAATTTAAACACATTAAAGCCGGGTACAAAGACATAGTTTTGGTTTCCCTCCATGGCTGGATTTTTGAGAGTTCAGATTGACTGCCAGGCTTGTTCTTTTTACCAATTTGCCCATTAACAATAAATCTTTTCAGCAGAAACCTTGGTGTAACGTCATGGGTTTGTCCAGTTCTCTCCATACAGTCAAGCTGTTTTTGGGACATTCACTGAATCACGGACCAATCTGTGTCTTTTGTGTCATCGAGGTCTTTTGTCCATCATACATTGTTCAAGTGCTCAGCTTCTGAGATGTTTTTGTCACATGAATCAAAGTGTGAACGGCATTGAAACTGCCTGAAGAGCAGATTCAAGGACACAACGTAAATAAGACTTTGATAGGTGAAACCTAAAGGCTCTTTTTCAATTTAGGACAGACCATGTTTTTATTTCACATTTGACACTACGATGAAAGAAAAAAACAACAACCTCCCATCAACATGTTTGTGATGCCACAAAGTCATGTTTCCTCGTCTTGTAAAGAGTCTTTCCAAGAATAATGATGAATGTCCAGAACCTCTGCCGTGTTGGCAGATTCATTTCCATTTCTGTAAACACTCTAGATGTGATTATTTTTACTCAAAAAGACAAGTCTGTGTGCATATATGAGGTGAAGGCTAGTGTGATGTCGTCCAAGATTTTAAAAAGAATTGCTGTATTCAAAACGTTTGAATGACTCTTGCAATTTTTAAATAATTAATTGAGGCAATACCTCCTTTTATTGACCTGGTACATCATTCCCAAAGGAGACAGCTCCAAAAGCTATCATGTGACTGGCAGCAGCAAAAGAAGATGCCTACATTGTGGTTTAGTGAGATATTCCAATTTTAAGTTACCACAAAAACCACGTCATGTGAGTGTAAACTCTTCGTTGCAACACACGAGTATTTTCAATACTTACTATAAAATCTATTCCATACAATTCCAGTTTAATTTCATGGATAATGGAAGCGCACCTATAGATGGCTTCGTTCACTCCTTTCTCAAAGAGCTCCCTCTTGATCGTTGACATTTCTGTCCTCTAGCATGTCCGTTATTTCTGAGACAGGTCAGCATCCACACTCTGTTTACTGCCAAGTATATTTTCACATTCAAGGAATTTGCTTTGGTGTTTTATTGCCCAATAAGAGGCAAACAACTACAAATAAGAAGTCTCAAGGTCAGATAAACACAAGGAGAAGGCTTTTAAAGAACTGAACAGTCAGTAGGGGAAAAAAAGGTGAAAAATACTTTGAAATAAAATGGAAAAACATGTACAATATTTAGAATTTGCAATTTGGCAGTGCAGATATGAGGCTGTGCAGAGTGCCATGGCTGGATGTGAAAATCACTGAGAGAGAAGAGAATAAAAAAACAAGTATAAAAAGTAGGTGGATGGTGAGTTTTGACCTGAGGAGCTGGCTCTCTCCTGTTGCTCCTTGAATTTGTTGTTTCGTTTCTCCTGTAGAGTTCTGTGCACTCTTCGCTGCTCTGACTATAAAACACACACACACACACACACACACACACACACACACACACACACACAGACACACACACACACACACACACACACACACACACACACATATATATTTATTTTTTTTCCTGTTTATGATGCTATGGTCTTTTGTTTTTCTGGCTTCTTGGTTATTAGCAGGTTTAAATTGATTAAATGCTGGTTTAATCATTTGCCACGTTGTTCATGTTTAACTCCAAAAAGAGAAAAAAAAACAAACCCTCAGGAGTGAGACAGTAT
>CM026215.1:3196252-3332329 GCA_014839995.1 Xenentodon cancila | reverse complement strand
ATGTTTGGATATTGTGGTATATGTAGTACATATACCACAATATCCAATATATTAAATATACTACACTATATACTACATATACTACACTATATAATACAATATATCCTAAATTTGTTGCACTATATACTACATATACTACACCATTTACTGCACTATATTTTGCATATTCTCCACTATATACTGCATATACTACACTATATACTACATATACTATACTATATATTACATATACCACAACTAAATACTACTGTAGTACATAGTGTAGTAGATGTAGTACATAGTGTAGTATATATGGAGTATATTGTAGTATATGTAGTATTTAGTGTAGTATACGGTGTAGTATATGTAGTACATAGTGTAGTTTATGTAGTATATAGTGTAATATATATTGCATATATTGTAGTATATAATACTGCTCCTAGTGAAACTAGTGATGGGTTAAAATACAGACAACAATAATGAAAGCTTGAAAAGCTTGGACAAAAAAAAAAGTATTTGGTTGTATATGTAGTGTATAGTGTATTATATAGATGCTATATAAATAAAATTGATGTGAATTATATGTAATATATAGTGTAGTATATGTAGTACATATTGTATTATGTAGTGTGTTTTGTAGCATATGCAGTGTATAGTGTAGTATATGTAGTATATAGTGTAGTATATGTAGTACATAGTGTAGTATATGTAGTATATAGTGTAGTATAAAGTGTAGTATATGTAATACATAGTGTAGTATATGCAGTGTATATTGTAGTATATTTAGTATATAGTGTAGTATATAGTGTAGTATATGTAATACATAGTGTAGTATATGCAGTGTATATTGTAGTATTTGTAATATATAGTGTAGTATATGGTGGAATATATGTAGTACATAATGTAATATATATTGCATATATTGTAGTATATAATACTGCTCCTAGTCAAACTAGTGATGGGTTAAAATACAGACAACAATAATGAAACTTGAAAAGGTGGTATGGTATGGTTGTATATGTAGTGTATAGTGTATTATATAGACGCTATATAAATAAAATTGATGTGAATTAAATGTAATATATAGTGTAGTATATGTAGTACATATTGTATTATGTAGTGTGTTTTGTAGCATATGTAGTGTATAGTTTATAATATGTAGTATATAGTGTAGTATATGTTGTGTATAGTGTATAATATGTAGTACATAGTGTATTATGTAGTGTGTATTGTAGTATATGTAGTGTATAGTTTATAATATGTAGTATATAGTGTAGTATATGTAGTGTATAGTTTATAATATGTAGTATATAGTGTAGTATATGTTGTGTATAGTTTATAATATGTAGTACATAGTGTATTATGTAGTGTGTATTTTAGTATATTTAGTGTATAATATGTAGTATATAGTGTAGTATATGTAGTACAAAGTGCAATACATGTAGTGTATATTGTTATATATGTAGTATGTGGGGTAGTATATGTAGTAGTTTATGTAGTACATAGTGTAGTATATGTGGTATATAGTGTAGTATATGTAGTACATAGTGTAATATATGTAGTTAATAGTGTAGTATATAGTGTAGTATATGTAGTACATAATGTATTATGTGCTTTATGTTGTATGTATGTTGTGTATAGTGTAGTATGTGTTGTAGTATATGTAGCACATAGTGTAGTATATGCAGTGTATTTTGTAGTATGTATTATATAGTGTATTATATGGTGTAGTATATGTAGTACATAGTGTAATACATCTAGTGTATATTGTAGCATATGTAGTACATAGGGTAGAATATGTCGTGTGTATTGGAGTATATGTGGTATACAGTGTAGTATATGAAGTACCCCAGCACACCCCCATCCAAGCAACGGCGCCACCGAGGCACTAAATAAACATGTCTGACTCATGGAGAGCTCGCAGAAATTCAGCCGATCAGAGGTCATTTAAGAGCCTCCAGACGGTCAATCATAAACACCTAAAACGGTATTGTCTCATTTCAATAAGCACCGTTTCTGGTGACAGGGTTCTCTATTGTTTTTAAGTAGTTTCAAACAGTTTGGAGGTAAAAGTGTGAAGCTGACAAACTCGAGACGAGACAAACGCAGCTGGAGATGGTTGATGTCAACTTCTGGAAAACGTGGCACGCATTCATTCTGCATTGTCAAACTGGTTCTTGCACTTATCTACAAAACTAAAATCACATTCCCGGGTACATTTCGACTTCCCACCGGCTAAATGAAGCAATACAGGTTGTGTAAGAGCTGCCGTGTTCGCTGGATAAGCTTTTGTTTGAACTCATTGGTCCAAACTGACTCAGTTACCTCTAATATTCTACAAGCAGTGTTTCCATTCATGGGTTTTCATTACAGGCCCCTCTGGAATTATGGGATGGTGATATGTAAGTGGACATCTGTGATTAACGTCATAATCTGCAGAAAATATTTAATGACAGCAATCTGCAGAAGCTCAGAGTTGATACGAGGACACATACAGACGAGTTAAGGTAACATAAATCATAAATGTGGAAAATGATCAAGTCTATCTTATATAAGCCTGCCCCCCCCCAACCCCTGTCTGAAGCAATTACAGTTACAAGACAAAAACCAGCCACGCTCATGTTCTTGTCAAACGCAGTCTGAGGTATAATAAGGTTATAATAATTTCTGAATCTTTTTTAGCTCTTCCTTCTCTTTTAGGTCAAACGCACAGACTGTAATGTAGCCGCACCAGTTAGAGAGCTAAAAAGGATGAGGTTTAAAGATAAGGCAGCGGGTTCAGACGGCTTATCTTTAAAGCCCTGATAGAGGGAGCAGAGGCTGCTGCATTGCCCTGCACTCCATTAACCATTAACGCTCGTATCTGGACCATTGATGGGCAGCTCTTAGAAAGAGGGAAGTAATTGGGGACCAAAGTCCATCAATCGACCCCCCTACAAAAGATTAACAAGCTTGTCATGATCGGCGGCACACATTTCACACTTGACTCAGTCTGCTGAAGGAGTCCAATCTCATCTCCCTCAGCTTCTGTGCTGCAGCTCCATTTCCATCCAAATTAATCAAAATAGTCACACACACCCCCAATCGATCAGCTTTAATGTTTCAGTTGTGTGTCGCGGCTCACTGAGAACAAAAAGAGCTGCACCATCAAGTTTCTCAGATAAGATACAATCACAGCCGTGCGAATCCACAGCTGCTCTGACACGTTCTAGGAAGCTTCCAGAAACCTGAAACATGGACGGATGCACAGAGAACCTCGTTCTGGGTTTTTACCCAGTAAAGATAACCCAGACGAAACTATTCCCAGAACGAGGCAGGTAACCTTTACATAAAGACTTTAGCTTCGACTGGGGGCGGTTGCAGAGACAATGATCTGGGGACGTCACGCTGCTCCTCAGTTTCACATCTGTCCCCAGGGGTGCACTCTGCATGACTCACACCGACACGCACCGCTTCCTGTGGACGAGACAAGCAGCAGACCTTCTGGGAACCATCATGTGACCGTCCGACCCCAGTTTGCTCAGTTTCCACACTCGGAGCGTGTTTCCAATGTAATAAGAGGACTTTCAGAGTTGAGTCACACGCTGCTGAAGCATCACACACTTTGGATTCCTTGCACAAGTGAGCACATTGTAAACACTGGAGACCGTTAATCAATAATCGAGGGCATGATCCGGAGTATGTGACTCTTGCCGGAGAAGTACATGGCGTCCGGCAGATGTGAAGATTAGAGTTACTTAAACTGACAGGTGATTACAGGTTCTTGAACTCCAGGAAACTGGTCAGACATCATAAGGAATCTGTTTATTTAATTGTAATAAACTGATTTCAGATACAGAAAGGCTTTCAACAGATATAATTTCTGAACGTCTGTTGAGAAATATGATAAGTGTGACCTTTAGCTTCCTTGCTGTTTTCACGTCAAACTGAAAGAAAGATTGAAGTGGACATCAGATGGCCATCTTCTAGTCTGGTCAGGGATCCTGATTCGTTCCATCCATCCATCCATTATCTGTACCCGCTTCATCCGTTTCCAGGTCACGGGGGTCTGTCGGAGCCTATCCCGACGCATATCAGGCGAAAGGCAGGGGTACACCCTGGACAGGTCGCCAGTCTATCCAGGGCCACATACAAACAACCAATCACACTCACATTCACACCTAGGGAGAATTTAGGAAGATCAATTAACCTACTTTGCATGTTTTTGGACTGTGGGAGGAAGCCGGAGTACCCGGAGGAAACCCACGCAAGCACGGGGAGAACATGCAAACTCCACACAGAAAGACCCACCGGGCCGGGAATTGAACCGGGAACCTTCTTGCTGTGAGGCAACAGTGCTAACCACTAGGCCACCGTGCTGCCCCCTGATTCGTTCCATCTTCTGGATTCAACATGGATTTCCAGGGAGCAAAACCAATGCACGCAAAGGAAACTTTCTCGGGACGCTGTTGGACAGACTGACGTTGCTTCTGTTTTGTCATCAAGGTCCCGATAATCCCCAAAGGCTTGAATCAAGGCAACTGGACCTCCTGTCCTTAGTTCTTGAAGCTATTTCCCCTTCTATCCAGATGGAACCCGCAACCCTTTGCAACTGGTAAAGTATGTTGTGTACCGGTGGAAATAGTGGAAGGGAGGGTCACCAGACTGATTCCATGCCACAATTTTTATCGATTGAATGGGTACGTCTGGTCAGTCTGGTCAATCATCCAATCTACATCTACTGTCACACCTCCAGTTGACGGGCTGGCTTCGCTGCATCAAGGCTTCATGACGGATGTCCACCAGCTGACGCTTAGTGGAAGTTGGCCGATGAAGCAGAACTTCAATTCTCTTCAACGCAACTCAAAAATCACAACAAATGTAATCTCAAGGCATTTCAAGTATACATTTCAACTAATTCCAAATAACAATAAAGTAACAGATTGCACGTAAACCTTCCTTCAGTACAATTTTTTTGGGACAACCCAAAAATAAAGACTTACAAAATTCCAATCTTGAAGTAACAAATGCATGGATCAGTTTTTACCATCACTCTGAGACAAGATGTTTCTAATCTTAGTATTACTAAGATGGAAAAAACCGGGCGGTCCTGAAAAGCTGTTTAATATGCAAATTGAAGAACAGATTCTGATCAAAAATAACTTCCAGGTTCCTAACTGTAGTAGTAGAGGCCAAGGTGATGCCATTTAGAGTAGCTATATTACTAAACTATGTTGCTTAGGACAAAATACGACAACTTACGTTTTAACTGAATTTAGCTGCAAACAGTTTTCAGTCGTTCAGATCGTTATGTCTTAAATACACGCTTGTAGTCTGACCACCTGGTTAGTTTGTCCTGGTTTCATGGACATGTATTACAGACAATTTTACCTGATGGAAGCAAAAATACAGTAAAAAGAACCGGTCCAAGCACCGAACCCTGCGGAACTCCTTGAATAAGTCTGGTACATGAGGAAGATTCTTCACTTATATTTACAAATATAATCTATCAGATACATTTATCTTAAACTAGTCTAATGCAGAACTCTTCAACCAGATTATTGTAAATAATCACAGAGTTGAGCAGCAACTATTTTCTCAAGAATTTCTGACCTATAAAGAGAGATTAGATATTGGCCTATAATTAGCAATTAACCGTCCTGGATCAAGAGTAGGTTTCTGCTGCTGTACGTCCAACTTTAAAGACTCCAAACTCTCCGGATAGGGAACGTGTGGATATCAATAATGCTGTTTAGCATATTTGGGTTTAAAACCTCTTGTAAACCAGTTACAATAGTAAGAAAGTAATGAATCTATTAAGACTCAATGTAACATTAGTGCGCGAACGCTTCTTTCAGACTTGGAACGAGATCCGGCACCGAGGGTTCATCCAGTTCTCTTTCCACAGTCCATGACAGCAACATTTCTGTTTTTCAGTCACCCGCAGCTCTTAAGAGGGAAGTTTTAAAGGGTGTTTAAACACAGAGGAGCCAGACCAAGCAAAATGCATTTTTTAAAAAGCTGTTTCTGGGCTGTGCTTAAAAGTAATGGTTGGGGCGTTTAAATAAATTGCTAATGCGAAATGTGGGTCTCTCAATTATTAACACGGCCGGGTTCACCCAGCTGTGATTACATCAGCTCTGATTAGTTAAAGTGTGCTGATGGAAGTCAAAGTGCTCCTGCCACATCTGAGCGGGCCACTCCAGAATTTATGACTCCGTCACGGATTAAATGATTCATTTCCCAACAAGCCCGACCGTCTAAGGCACAAAAGATAAAAGCAGCAAAATCTTACAGACAAAAAGAGCTTACACTTGAATTTACAGTTTTCTTCTTCATTTTTTTAATTAGCCTAATGTTTCTAATTGGTTGTAATGGTGGCTTGAAAAGATAGAGATCAACAGTTATAATAAAACGTGTGTCTGTGGGAAGTTTTCTATTTACGCAGAACCGTTGAAGCATCTTAAACGTGTGTTCGGTGGATGAAAGTACAACGTACCCGACCGGTACGCCTGCGAATTTCAGAACAGACAAAAGACTCAGACGCACAAATGTGACGCTTTACAGTGTTTTGCTTGAAGTAAACTAAGCAGAAAGAGTGTGTAAGAAAACTACAGTAAGTACATTCATAACTCAACAGCTTGCAGAACCAACGTGATCAGAAATAACTTTTCTGGTCATCAGTCCATCCATTCCTTTTTACGACGCTGCCACGGCTCACTGAGGTTTGCAGGCTTTTGTTTGTACACGGCTCTCTCAAAGTCTCGCCGTGGAGGTCTGGACTCCACACTGTGTTGTGGATTTGCTGGTGTGCTTGGGTTCACTGCCACATGACCCACGTCAGACAGATTAGAGGAGTTGGTTGTCCAGGCTCTGGAGCTGCAAAACAAACCCAAACCATGACCTGCCCTTGACAGCTGGTGTGGTTGTCCTGGTATGGGATCCTTGTCCTGACATGTTGGTTTTTACCGAGCATGGCAATGTGGATGATGGTAAAACGCCTACATTTTGGTCTCATGAATCCAAAGCACATTGATATAGAAGCCATGTAGTTTGTTTAAATGTGCCTATCAAACATAGAAGAGCCCAGCTGTATTTTTGGCATAAGACTGATATCAAGGGCCTGGCAGCCCCAGTAATTTATGATAAATCAGCAGTCCACAAACAACTCCTGTCCAACCAGCCAGTGAATCTGAGGCAGGAACACAGTGATGATCATCGCTTTCGAGTGCGACTTACCAAAAGTACTACAGACAAAGTTACTTTTTACTAAAAAAGAAAAATTAGTCTTGAACAACTTTTGGGGAAATGAATAAATGGCAACTTATATACTAGATGCTTAGGCATTTAAAGTGCCTAAATCGACAGATATACATCACTAAAACCAGCATGTTATGCAAGTTATAACCGTCTCCGTGGGCAACCATGAATCTCTTTACAAATCGGTGTCAATCCTTCCCACATATCCTCTGCTAGTGGAGCTGCGGAGAAACAGAGAATTAACAAAATCAGCAGGATTCATCCTATGAGAACATTGAATGTTGACTAAAGGTTTAATGCTGGACCATCCATCCATCCATCCATCCATCCATCCATCCATCCATCCATCCATCCATCCATCCATCCATCCATCCATCCATCCATCCATCCATCCATGGTTTACATTTTCAACCCAAACACACGTATGTTGGATGGTAGAACGAGCAGAGTCATCAGAGGGAAATTAGATGCATCTCCTGGGAACCGGGAATACCCCTAACATGCTTTTTCCCGAACACCAATAATAAAAATAAAAGAGATGCAGGATAAGTGAAGGTTTATTTTTTTAAATCCCTCCCCTATACTTACCCATAATATATGAAATGTACAACTGTGGACGAAGCAAAAGAAAAAAACGAAAACAAAACGATCCTGAACAAAAAGTAGGTTGAGTCAGTTGCAGGGAAGTAGATCTTGTCGTAAGAGGTAAACCGGTTCACCACAGAGATTATGCACTGCTATATTTACACCGATAAATGACTCAGGGGCTTCATCAGCCTTTGCCAACTTCATAGCCGCTTGCTGCCAGCGCTCTGTCTTTGCTCGGAAGCTCACTCGTCTTGTGAAACACTCTTCTCTCCCGGAGTTCAAAGAAAAACGCAGATGATTGTAGCCCTGATCAGAGGAGAACTATGTGAACATGGAGGATGATGCTGACAGAAAGCTGGTGAACTGATAAGGTTTCAGTTTTCTCATCTCCAACCTTGGCTCGCCGCTATCAGCTTATGAATCAGGATCTTTTGTCTTCAGGCCTTCCATTTTATGAAGCTGTGTACGTGACATACAAGACAAAGGAAATGAATATCGCATCAGCGGAAAGTTTTTGACCTTTCTTATCAGACTTGTCTTGTTTTTTTTTTTTTTAAACTGGTGACAGACTGAAAAACATTAAAATATTCATGATTCCCAGGGGATGTACCGTTATTAAACTCCTCTTCTATAATGTCATCATTAAGTAAACATTTGTACAAATAAATATCTCACTTGTTAAAATAAGAAATGTACGTATTCACTTTGCATAAAAGTGTTAAACATATTCATGGTTCTCAGAAGATGCCTCCCCAGTTTATTTGAAAAGCATACTTCTACAAACCTTGACATTTTTTAAACTTAGTTCACTATGACAAACTCTGTTGGACATATTTTCACATTTACATTATTGTTTGCAACAAAATGAATCATACTGTCTCTAATTCATTTATTTGTTTTCTCTAGAAGAGTTAAGACCAAGCTGAAAGATTCACTCACCCCAAAATACCTTTGAATATCCACTGGAATGAAAGCTATAAAATTGGTTCTCTATTGGTTCTCAGGGGACGTATTTTAAAACTTAGATAAATATCTTTGTTATGGTTGTTGTTTAATGGCTGCTAAAACAATTTCCACAAGTATTCAGAGTTCCCAGAAACGTTATCATAACTTTGGTGATCCCCAATGTCCCCTGGCAAAATAATACGATCCTAACTCTTGATTTGTTTATTACTTCGGATGGATGAACAGACCAGGGGAACAGCCAAGGTTGGACATCTCGGAAATAAAGTAAGGAGAGGCTTGATTGATGGAGTGAACACATCGGCAGAAGGATGTAAAAGCTGGAGCTGCCACAGAGCATAAAACTTAGAAGACAAATAAGCAGATTTCTGAGGAGGTGCAGTTGGTTGGTGTGACAGACGAAGATGCAGAAGACGGGGAAGAGGCGCAGCTTGTCTATGAAGAAGTGGAAAACAACTCCTGCTATGTCACTGACAGGTTTTCTGAAGATGGCTTCCGGAGGCTCATTTTTGCCTGTCTGCATGGCGCCACGTTGGCAGGAACCTGTTCAACACAACAGCAGGTGGCACGAGCAGGCCTGGAAGCCTGGCGCACCAAAACTTTTCACATCCTTCTACACATTCTACACTTCAGATGTTGCCACGGAAATGACACCTGAAACGAGAGCGTCAGTTCGAGTTGGTGATACCAAAATTGGGTTGGTACTTTTAGTGACCAAACTATGGCTGCAGTAGCCCTGGCTTAATTAGCAGCAATGTGCAAGTGCCAACATGCGACCAAGCTTGCTTCAAAGTCTTTGGAGGAAGCTGTTGGGGAACTAACGGTACGTGCTTCTGAACCAAATACGCAGACCCAAAACAGATCATTAAACTGAAAATGCCTGGTGTGTTGTGTGGCCTTCACATAAATCTGCAGCGCCTGTCACTGATTAACCTCGACTTTCTTAAGTACCAGTGCTTAATTACCCAAAACAAGGAAGTGACCCTGCTCAGAAGGGGATGTAAAAATATCAACAGCGCGGATTGAGACTTCACTGCTGTAGCGAACAGAAACAAAGAAAAGTTAATCAGCACCCACCACGATTCTAATTATAGACCGCTAAGTGTTGCACGGGTAGAAAACGCCCCGATCGCCACTGCACCTCTCCCCCAGAAGAAATAACCCAGTGCTTGTCAAAAATGGGCACGTCTCTGGAATGACAGCTCATTAGATCCATGTTTAGCCATCAGAACACAGATGGGGATTAACAAACATTTCAAACGCCAAAGGTCACGGAGGAGCTGACCTCTGGGTTTGAATGCTAGCAGATTCATTGTGATGCTAATCCTGTTTTATCCAGTCGGACCTTAAAATAAACCCAGCGCTCCGAAGAATAAGCCGTAATCCCCATCAACGAGCCTGTACGCTCCTGCTCTGAGCGAGGGTGTTATGTCACTGCGGCCAGAGCTGCAGAGCTAAAACCATCATCACATCAGACAGGAGGGGAGCACGAGCAGCCGCATCAGATCTCATAAATGGATTTTCAGAGTTGATTTGAAATGTTTTTTAAAATCCATATAGAGGAGGAGGAAAAAAGGCACGGTTTTACTATTGTACTCAGTAAGTACAAAGTCCCTGTAGGCAAACAGACAGAAATTGAAGTGAATGTGCTGTACAAACAAAGGATGATGTGGAGGATCAACCTCCTTCAACATGTGTGCAAAGTAAAGAGTTGAGCTCAGATTGAGATCCGATCTGAAACAAGTGTTGAGAGCTTAAAATATTTAGTTTTACAGAAGACGCATACTTTTTTTTGTTTGTTTTAACAGTTGGACTTCCATTAAGACCTTGCGGTGGACTTCCATCACCCAGTCCGAAGCCCTCTGTTTTAAGGCTGGTCGGTCTGGAGCAGGAGTTTGGTTCACATTGCTGTCCTAAGTCAGACCGGTTACCAGTGCTTGTTGGACTCCGGCAGGGCTGCCCTATGTCATCAGATCTGTTCATAATTTTTATGGACTTTTTTATGGAAGGATTTCTAGGTGTAGCCAGGGGCAGGAGGGGTCCAGTTTGGGAACCACAGGATTTCATCTCTGCTTTTTGCAGATGATGTTGTCTTGTTGGCTTCATCAGGCCAGAACCTTCAGCATGTGTTGGGACGGTTTGGAACCAAGTGTGAAGCCACTGGGATTTAAATCAACACCTCCGAATCCATGATCATGGTTCTCGACAGGAAAAGGGTGGCGTGCCCTCTCCGTTGTATTTGGAGAGGTCCTGTCTCAAGTGTAGGAGTTTAAGTATCTCCGGGTCTTGTTTACAAGTGTGGGAAAGATCGAGCATTAGATTGACAGATGGATCGGTGCAGCATCCACAATTATGCGGTCAGTGTACTTGATTTACCAGTCAATCTATGCTCCCACCCTCACCTATGGTCATACACTTTGGGTAATGACCACAAGGACAAGATCACGGATACAAGCGGCTGAAATGAGTTTCCTCCGCAGGGTTGCTGGGCGCTCCTTTAGAGATGGGGGAAGAAGCTCAGTCACTTGGGAGGAGCTCGGAGTAGAGCCGCTGCTCCTTCACATCGAGAGGAGTCAGCTGGGGTGGCTTGGGCATCTGTACAGGATGCCACCTGGATGCCTCCCTAAAGAGGTGTTCCAGGCATGTCCCACCGGAAGGAGACCCCGGGGAAGACCCAGGACACGCTGTGAGACTATGTCTCTCAGCTGGCCTGGAAACGGCTCTGAGAAGAGCTGGAGGAAGTGTCTGGGGTGAGGGAGGTCTGGGCGTCTCTCCTTAGACTGCTGCACGACCTGGTCCCGGATGGATGGATGGATGGATGGATGGATGGATGGATGGATGGATGGATGGATGGATGGATGGATGGACGGACGGATGGAAACGCTACAACACTTGTTGGCAGTTGTTTTGCGAGCTTTATCCAGTTATGCATCCAAACACATTGCATCTTTAAATCCTTGCAGGTTACAGATAACCAGGAGCAAAGTATCTTAAGTATTAGCCTAAATTCAGTCTTTAATCATCATTATCATTGACGACCTTCACATTTATCTGCATCTATCGTACCTTTGAGGCTATATTATATGAGGCGGAGGCTTATATTTTAAGGACATGTATTCCTTTATGTTAATTCACTTCATGTGGTTTAAGACCATCAACCCCCTCAGAGATCTCATGGACGTGCAATAAATTACATCCATGCCGTTTTCGTTTTTTCCCCTTAGATTCCTCCTGATTGGTATTCCGGTGCCTCCAGTGCTGGCTGTGGATTGGTGAAGACTAAACGGGCTACAGATTAAATCCTTGGCATGTGATGCTGACGGGTCCCCTCCCTGACAGCAGCAGCATCTCAGATCTCCCGAAACCTCCTTTGTATTTGGTTCCAACTTGTAGTGAAACGATAGCGGTGAACTGCCAGTTTGTTTTGGTGTGATGTGTTTTTTTTTTTTCCTGTTTATTTTAGTCTCAGGAGTTGAGGTGAGTCACTATCATCTGGTTACCGTTTTCTTTTAGACAGGTATGGTAGTATGTGGTTTTGTTATTTTGGCGTCAGTTCACCCTGAGGTTTCAGGAGGGAATTTGAGATATTTACTCCTGCTACTGTTTGCAGGACTTGGGTGGATGACACAGCAAAAGTTTTACCTTTTTTATAACAAAAATGAACTACTATGGATGTATTTGACTGGTTTTGGGGCATTTTGCACCCAGGGTGCAATAGTAGCGTTTCCAGAAGTGGCAAAGCCCTCTCCTTGCTTTCCTCCTAGAAACTATTCTTAACGGATACTTTTATGTGTCCATTAAGAGTATTTATTGCCTTGCAAAACCAAGATGTCTCAAAGTCCAGACCTGAACTTAATGAGGTACAGAAGTGGAGGTTGTTGGTCTGTATGTAGGTCTCCAGTAAAACAGCTTGAGGAGGTCATGTGTGAGGTTCAACATGCATGTTCTGAGCACAATCCTCTTATGCCCAGGTCCAACATGACATACAGCTGCACGCATCTAATGAAATGTGCTTTGCATTTAAAGCTCTCCATGTAGAGAGGAGAGATGACTGGAAACGCGAGGATTACAAGCTCCTTCATTTAGGCCAGGCAGGGGGACGGTCACCGCAACCAGAACAAGAGATTGACGGTCATATGACCCCTGAGCAAACAGCTGCCAGATTTCTTGACTTTTAATCAGAGGTCAGACATCTGGCCTCTGAGCTTTTATAGACTGGACAACTGAATTGAATCCATTTATTTGATCGTATACTCTTCTGATGAAGCAGGGAAACAGGGATCCATTAAAGGGGGCAACTCACCGGCTTGACAGGTTATGAATCAACCAGCAGTATCATGTCCATGTGTGGTGGTGTCACTGACACTCGGGCAATAACGCTGTCATTTTACATGCTTTTATTTTGACGAGACGCTGAATTACTGCACCCATTGTCGAGCCCTCAGAAGATTGTGCTTTTGATTAATGATTCCTTTGGTTTTGTGCATTTTTGCTGCATAGAAACAGCTGTAAGATACAACACGGAAACAAAGATGCTCTTTTTAAACACTTAGAATTAATGCATCATAATTAATTACTTGTTTTTTAAATCAACGAGACAGTAGGGGGTCAAAATAGCTTAACATGGTCTATGCAAGGCAAGTTTATTTGTATAAAACAATTCAACAAGGTGATTCAAAGTGCTTTACAGAGACATTACAAACATCACAGCAGAAAATAAATAGCACAATTTAAAGTTTAAACAATACAAAAAAGTAAAAAGATCAATAGGAAAAAAATCTGTCTTTATTCCAGGTGAGTTATTAACCTGGATTCAAATAAACCGAGTGTTTCAGCTGATCTGGGAGTTTGTTCCAGACATGTGGAGCAGAGAAGCTGAAGGAAGCTTCTCCATGTCTGGTTCCGACTCCGGAACTTTCTAACATTCTTCAGAAAAGTGCAATATAAATATATATTTTAAAAAAATGTATAATTGTTGTTATTACCATTATTATTATTATCGAGGACACATGACAGTACATAATGATACAGTCCAATCAGAACCATCAAATATTGACATAATTTGCATAAAAATCAGACTTGGGTGGTGGTGGACAGCAAAAAACGCACTGACTGAATTTGAGGATAAGTTGCTTCCAGGTGCTGATAATCATCAGCCCGTCATTAACTGGTCATCAGCAGGTGTGGTAGAAAAGCTGACATTTGGGACGTTTTTTCGAGTATTTCGGCCTGTGTTGACACAATGTCAAGGGGGAAAGACATAAGCAATGGAATTAAAAGCAACTGTTGCTGCACCTTAATCTGGAGACGCTAAGAAAACAATTTATAAATAATTTGCAGTTCAACTTTCTACAGATTAGATTAGTGGAAAACTTCTGCCCAGCAGTGACGCTGCCAGCAAATTTATCCCAAGGTCATACCATGCAATGCTCAGAAAAATACAAAAAAAAAAAGACCTTGCAGGCCTCACTGAGCATGTTAAATGCTGAAGTTCACAAAACCACATCCCAACAAGCCGGAAGACCTCTGGAACAAGGTCCTGAGGACAGATGAGACCAAAGAGGAGATGTTGAACTTCCACCACCATGTCGATAAAAAAAAAACAAACGCGTCATTTAGGCAGAAACACCTCTAAACCGTCCGTCAAGCACGGCGGTGGAGGCGGCCACATTTAGGCTGTTTCGCAGTCACGTGACCTGAGCACTTCAGTCATCTGGTCATGCAACTGCCCAAAAGAACTGAAACAGCACTGTTAAAAAAATAAAAAATAAAAAACTCCTTTAGAGCATTGCGAGAGAAGATTGATCCTAGAAGCTATTCATCCACAGGGGCGCTGATTATCATTATTATTATTAAGAAATACAAAAAGGGTGAACAAACTGGCACATTTGAAATCTTATAATCAAAATGTAAATTATAAAACTTTTGTAAAAAGGATGAACATAAAACAATTGTATGACCCTGATAAAACCCTGTTTCAGGCAGTCAGTGACATTATTCAGATAATTCAGAGATCTTAACTCCGGTCTCGAGGCTTCGCTCCGCACTGTTGCCTGATCGCGCTGCGTGAATGCAGCACACTGAAGTGTGGGGAGTCGATCAGTGTCCAGGAACGTCTGCGTCTCATGGACGCGACGTCTCTGCAGCCTTTTTCGCCCTCTCAGGTAGAAACTGTTAATTGTGCGTTCATATTTCCAAGAGTGAAGTAAGAAAAGAAACCCCAAATGTCATCTTCAAATTAAAACCTGCACATTAGGAGTCCAATCAGAATGTACACAGAGGAGAGAGGATACGTGTACGAGTTTTTCAGAAGCATATGTCCAATGAAGGAGTGGAAATGATTGCAGGGTGCAGTGACAAGGCCGGAGCAGATGATTTAGACACATATTCACACACTGCCAGGGACCTTGCTGGCTGAGCCGAGCCAATTCAAATATAGCACAGACTCCCGGGAAAAAGTTTCCTTGAAAAGCATGATTAATGGCCGTCCGGTGTGTTTCAGCCGGGGCAGCGTGGTGTGACTAATGCAAACAGGTTTTCTTAGGCAACACAGTAACCTTTGCTCAGATTCAGAAATCACATTATTATTTTTCATCTGCTCTCAAGAAACTGAAGCTCAGCGCTCGTGCTGCTCTCAGAAAACATTGCAAGAGCTGTTCTCGGAATAAAAAAATCAGAACCCAATCATACCGTCATTGCATTGCATAAACACAACGTTATAACATGCCAACTTCGTTTAAGCGAACAGAAACCCGACTTGGGGTCACGGCATCGGCAGAGCGAGTTGACTGTGTAAATTTGAAGCAGCACTTTGAGCAAACAGTGATATAACTCTGCAAATACTGACAGTATCACAATGTGCAGCAACTCGATGACAGTTCAGAGAACTGTTTGCTAATTTTGGGTCACATGTATTGATGGACATACCAGTTGAACTGCAGCCCTGCTGGGGGCCGTATAAGTTACTCTAAGTATATCACAAAACAATACGTTTTATACTGAGCGGAGGTGGAAGCGAGTCCAGTCGGGAGGTAACAGGCTGAATGTAAAGCACATAAATACTTTCTAAAAAAGGTTCCTGGTTCTTAGAAGTCATGTATGATGCTCCTGTGTGTTGTCATTTAAAGTTGGTTTTGGGTGTTTATATTAAATGTTTGCTCTAAAAGTGGACCCATGAAGCACGAGCAGGAGCACCTGGTGCTGCCCCTCAGCAGGCTTTCAGAAGCTGACCAATCAGGAACCGGCTGGTTTTGGGACAGGGACCTGAAAGACAGACAGGCGATGAAGCGCAGATGCCGACAACAGGACCTCAACCTGTAATCGTGGCCTTCAAAGACAAACGTTTAACGGGTGGCGGGTCAGGTATAGGATATTCTGTTTCGTTGGTATGTTGCAGTTGGTCCTTTATTGTCCTTCACTGGTTTATTTTTAAAAACAACGGACCTCATTCATGAAATCTTCTTAAATCTGAGTAGATATCCACATAAATCCACCTCCTTACTACAACACCTACTCTGGACTCATAAATGCATAACTCTGATGTGTTTGCTTACGGTCACTTGTATTTACTCTGCTATCATAGACCACCTCATGATCGTTTGCCCCGCCCATCTACTGCCGTTCATCATAGACCACCTCATGATCGTTTGCCCCGCCCATCTACTGCCGTTCATCATAGACCAGATCATGATCGTTTGCCCCGCCCATCTACTGCCGTTCATCATAGACCACCTCATGATCGTTTGCCCCGCCCATCTACTGCCGTTCATCATAGACCACCTCATGATCGTTTGCCCCGCCCATCTACTGCCGTTCATCATAGACCACATCATGATCGTTTGCCCCGCCCATCTACTGCCGTTCATCATAGACCACCTCATGATCGTTTGTCCCGCCCATCTACTGCCGTTCATCATAGACCACCTCATGATCGTTTGTCCCGCCCATCTTCTGCCGTTCATCATAGACAACCTCATGATCGTTTGTCCCGCCCATCTACTGCCGTTCATCATAGACCACCTCATGATCGTTTGTCCCGCCCATCTACTGCCGTTCATCATAGACCACATCATGATCGTTTGCCCCGCCCATCTACTGCCGTTCATCATAGACAACCTCATGATCGTTTGTCCCGCCCATCTACTGCCGTTCATCATAGACCACCTCATGATCGTTTGTCCCGCCCATCTACTGCCGTTCATCATAGACCACATCATGATCGTTTGCCCCGCCCGTCTACTGCCGTTCATCATAGACCACCTCATGATCGTTTGCCCCGCCCATTTACTGCCGTTCATCAAAGACCACCTCATGATTGTTTGCCCCGCCCATCTACTGCCGTTCATCATAGACCACCTCATGATCGTTTGTCCCGCCCATCTACTGCCGTTCATCATAGACCACATCATGATCGTTTTCCCCGCCCATCTACTGCCGTTCATCATAGACCACCTCATGATCGTTTGTCCCGCCCATCTACTGCCGTTCATCATAGACCACCTCATGATCACCTTTCTAATGAACTGACATTATTTTCGGTACTCTGTCAATCAGGAGCTTTGTGAGGAGGATCTGCCAGTGGGTTCATTTATGAAGTAAACACAGCACCACTTCTTAGCTCAGTGGTCAAACAATTTCATTAAGAGACTCATGCATAAATGAGAAAGAATTTATTTGAAAATTATCCTGAAAATTGAGAAAATTATTTAAAACACGTCACTAAAAAGGTATAACTGTCATTAAAACATGAACATTTGTAAAAAACACTTTGCACGTGCTGACATACTGCTATTTTATTAATTAATTAAAAACAGCAACAATTTATTCATAACAGTTGTACATGAGACTACCAACAATAAAAATCAATACTTGTTTTAAACCTTCATAGGGTTTGAAAAGTTATCGTCATCGTTTCTGAGGGTGGTCAGTGATGACATCTACAAGCAAAAGTGGGTTCACATATTCAAATTATGTTTATCATGAAATGAGACCAAATTGTTGGTCGTTTTCCTCATCTTAGTTCATAAAGTTGGCAGAATCAGGTCTTGGGAGGGAAGACAGAACTGTTGGACGTTATGAACGCCAGAAGTCCATCATGAAAAGCCCATCTGACTCAGAGGACACCCGCGCTGACGTTATCCAGTAGAATATTTGGACAAACTCGAGAGTTCATGTTCACCTTTGAAATCATGATGCTCCCTCCACCGTGCTTCACCACTGGGGTGATGTCTGGATGTTGCTAAAGATTTCAAACTGCATTTCATACACAACAAAAAATAAAAAAAAAAAAAAAACAACTTCAGGCACAAATGACAAGCGTCTAATTCACGTAACTTCCTCAAAAAACATCTCTTATCACAGCTGTGGGATGAAGTAGTGGGAAAAGAAGCGCTAAATTCCTGAAGAAATGGGTGAAACGAGAAGTTTTTCCTGGAGTGCTCCATCGCTGTTGCTCTCCGCTGCAGGGTGGGCGACACTCGCCTCGCGGAGCCCTTATTTAGAAACATCTCAGATTGAAATCAGATCTCAACGGTATGCACTGGTAGAAATCCAGGTCAGACGTTATTTCCACACCTTGAACTTAATGTGGAAAACCCCCAGCTTGGTGCCGGCAGACACCTCCCGTCTCATCATTCCTCATTTTCACATTCAAACATTATGTTCCAATAATCTAAACCCTCAACAGCTGAGTGCCCTGGGCTTCTCTGAACACATGAAGGATGAGGACCAGCACCAAAACACAAGAGGCCAACGCGCTTTGATCGGACAGAAACATTCAAAAGCCTTCTGGAGGATCGGACGTGAGAGGCCACAACGTACCCATTAAAAGGGCCTGCGACACAAACAATCCTGCAGATCAGGAGGTGACGGGGCCTGAACACCATCACCTGTCTGCAGCTGAAAGACCGCCGCGACCTTTGATTACAACGGGACGTAGGACACAGATCACTTTCAAGCCAAATTGTCTCTAGGACTGATTTTAACAGGTTGGCAAACACCAAAGTCTGCTTTTCACTCCAAATTACTACAAAGATGATGACATCTGGAGAAAAGATATTGATTTTGGAGTCTATGAAGGGTTTTCAAAGAAAAGGAAAAGGTTTAAAAAAAAAGGGGGGGGGGGGGCTCCAAAGGGCTCCAGTTGCAAAAGAGCAAAGATAAAAACTTACTTCAAACTTTGGAACGGTGAGGAGAACCTGCTGCGTGTCAAACCAGGACGGAGGCGCCACCTGCAACAGTTACATAACAGTTACCTTACACTTGGAAATGTGTGATTACATGAATTCAGTTTAACTTCCTGATAAAAGAAGTTTTGCTTTTTATACGCAAAGGGACAAAGACAAAAGCTGGACATTTTCATGAGCACTCAAAAGTATTTAATCATTCCTACAATAATTACTTTATATGACAAGGACCCAAGGACTCATCCATCCATCCATCCATCCATCCATCCATCCATCCATCCATGAACAGCAGGTACACCCACCTTGGATTGATCAAACAGGATTGTTATTTAAGAAAAAAAAAAAAGTAAACTTGGCCATTAACAACCATTTCATATCTTGGGTATTTTAGCAGCACAATGAATTTTCTGAAGTGAAACACCTGAAGACCTGCTGCCCTGCAGAACAGGAAACGTTACTTACCATCAGCTGGCGTGTTGAAGCAACTGGAGCGAGTGCAGAGAGTGAAACACTGCCCTCTGCTGGGCGGACACAGACTGCACACCAAGAAGACCTCACACATTTTATCAAACATCTTTAATTTTGTATTGAAGGTTACAGAACACAAGATGTTATCCTGTCTAAAAAAAAAAAAATAAAAAAAAGAAGAAGCAAATTATATTAAAAATGTAAACAGAAAGCGTGTTGGTGGATGGCTGCACATTAAACGTTGAATCGTTTCTCACCAATTTTTGTTGCATCATTACTCGCCAATTTAAAATCTAATTTCATATACAACGATAAACTTCAGAGGATGTGACACGTCACAGAGTCAGTGGATTCTTATCCACAGTTTTACAAAAGAACCCAGGAGTTTGGTCCCAAGTCACACACAAATGTTCATTCACACCATTTAAAAATAAACAAACAAAAATAAAAGAAAACACCACAACAGCAACTTTCTTTGGAAACACAAAACGCACGGCGGTGCCACACTGGGACGGCTACAAACGGAGGACCGGTTCGGCTCTGACTCTTCGGTGTGTGGCTACCAGGTTCATTTCTCGCAGCCCGGACTGACTCCCACTCAGCGAGGCTGCCTCAGTTTTACTTGTGCTTCAGAGATGAGGGAATGTTGAGTGAGATGAGGTGTGGGCGGAGTGGAGATGAGGTGTGGGCGGAGTGGAGATGAGGTGTGGGCGGGGGGAGGGAGGGGCCTCTCGAGTCTACGATCGTTTTTTTCGGCTCTCAAAATTTCTGAAGTCGGCTGGCCTGATCTTCATCTCTGCAAACTCGATTGAGTGCTCGTGACCCTTCCAGTGGAACCAGTTGATCCCCTGCGGAAAAACAAATCATGGGAAAGCAGAAAAACAAAAATAAGAAGTTTTACTTGAGCGCTCATGCACCGATGAGACTTCTGCTTTTCTGATTATATCGTTTCTGAACTGTTCTGAAACGCAGCGCGTGTTGGGTTTACTGCCAGATTCAAATAAAATGCAGCTGGGTGCTACTGAAGACACAAATGACAGAGATGCTGAATAAATAACTCACTCCGACTGAAGTTAGAGGAATACTCCGCAGTTAAAACTAACTTATTCGGGACAAAAGTGGCGTGAATCGAAGCAGTTTTGACTTTTGAGAACAAAATGAAAATTAATGTCATCACTTGGGGCAATAAACCGTATAAATAACTATTATAAGTCTGACAAGACTCAGAAGTGTCATGGTGATGGTGTGAACAGGGAACCTACAGAACCCAAAGTCATTTTAACTTCATAAGAGAACAGAAAGCGACGGCCTTTGCAGATACGTTGAGTCCCGTTTTTTTAGATCCAAGAGAAAGTTTAAACTCCTTAACATCTAAGATCAAGAAGATTTTTCTCCACTAGATCTGCAAAACGATTCAGCCTGTTTTAGCAGATCCAGAAGCAGATGTCAACCCCAGACCATCGACTGCTTGTTTCAGTCAACTCTGGTTCTTTTCTGGATGGTTTTTTACCCTCAATGCGTCTGAATGGCCAAAGCCCACGGGAATTTCCTAATCCGAGTCAAGCCGCTTGCAGAGTTGGTTCCAAATATGATTCCAATCAGACTTTCACAGGCGTGTGTGATTCTGAACAATGTAGTCGGTCATCTAGGCTTATGAATTTGGACCAAAACCCCCCACAGCTTCACACTTTGGCGTTTTTATTTTACAGTTAATAACCTAACATAAGTCAGAACAAAAACAGGGCAGAAAATACCCTCCGGGAAAGTTCGCCATCAAGTCCACTGGTAAACCACATAAGGAGCTCAATCAAAAGTATTCAGGTGTAAAATATCTGTAAAAATACTGATACTGAGACATTTATAAAGTCTTTTGTAAACTGGTTTTAGCAAACAGCTGGAGAATATTATATTTTGACAATAAGCTTAATAGACAATAGGGACTTTTCTGCCAAATATAAGTGATTGAGAGTTTTTTCTATGAAGGGAAGCTACAGACATTTGTTTAGATATTTTACTTCTGTGAAACAGAAATTGGGCCAAATATGAGGAAGATACGAAAAAACACACAACAGGCAGAAAGATGAAAAACACAGATTTTATATCAGACGTCAGCGTTGTCTCGCTGAACTAAATCCATCAGCAGGAACAGAGTGAATATCTGATAAACCTCCAAGCAGCCGTCTCATTTTAAAAAGCGCACATACCTTACTGTGACTGCTGTCACCATATTTCCCCATGAGGTTGACGCGATGGCAGTTTTTGTACCAGAAGGCGCCTTTGTAGGACAAGGCGCAGTTTGTCACGGCGATGTCGTTGTCGTTGTCGTAGGTGGAGAAGGGCCGGCCCTGGTGGTAGATCATGGAGTCACCTGGAGAGGAGATTTAACAAAAATGAACCTCAGTTCACGATCGTCTCGTCTTGAGAACGACAGCAACTCAGCCACCAAGTGGTCGGCCAGGTAAACTGATGAAGCGGGGTCAGAGGATGCTGAGGAGCATAGTACGAAGAGGTCGCCAACTTTCTGCAGAGTCAACAGGTACAGACCTCCAAACCTCATGTGGCCTTCAGATCAGCTCCAGAACAGTGCTCAGAGAGCTTCATGGTGGGTTTCCATGACCGAGCAGCTGCATCCAAGACAAACATCAGCAAGTGCAATGCAAAGTATCGGATGCAGTGGTGTAAAGCAGCCGCCACTGGAGTCCAGAGCAGTGGAGACGCGTTCTCTGGAGTGATGAATCACGCTTCTCCATCTGGATATCTGATGGAGGAGTCTGGGTTTGGCGGTTGCCAGGACAACGGTACTGCATTGTGTCTGACAGGCGAGAACATGATCTCCTTTACAAATCTCTCCAACACTCCACATGGTCTTGCTCCTCCTCCAGTTTGTGCTCTTGTCTCACTGACGTTACCATCGGCAACGACCACCAGAGCTGCTGGAAGACGAGACCCGGCTGCACCTTTCACACGTCGCACTCTCAGTCAGAACACATTTACTGTTAAAGCGTCACACGACTGGAATAAGAAGCTGTAGCACCTCTGGATCCAAACATCTAAAATGATCCAGGTGGAGTCTTTGCTGTTTATTTGTACTCTTGTTTTAGTTTTGTTGTATTTTACTGTTTTTATTTCTACAATCTTATTTTTCTCTGTTTTACAGATCTGATTAGATCCGATTTCACAGATCCAACTGTGGACTAAACGATGTAAAAGCACTGAAATTATGTGAAACTGAGGGACCTGTAGAGAATCGACACCTTAAACAAATCCAAAATCCTGGACCAAAAATCTAAAGAACTTTATGCTATTTGTTGTAATTTTTCTTTTTCTTTACAGGCTGTGAAACGAAGAGACCTCTTGGAAAAAATAAAGATACCCTTGATACTTCCTGCAGACCAACTACTTTTGATCATCCATCTTCAAAGATTTCTTTTTTTGCGAGGCACGTTAACAAGTTCACAAGTTCACAAGTTTTTATGAATACGAAAATAAAAATCTTTAAAAGCAAAGTGGCTCTAAAAGACTTCCAGATGTGCTTTTCTTCCAGCACTCTGGGTGCTTGAATAAGTTTCAGGAAAAACTATAACTTATCTGTTATTACTTTAAGCAAATACTGCGGTTTAGATGAAGATCAGATAATATTTTATGCCAATTTTATGCCGGTCGATACCAGAATCATCTGGACCGAAACATTCAGGAAAACTCCACAAACGCCGAGCTGAAAAATGAGACTGACGACTTTTATGTCCTCACATTTTCCAAGATTTCCCCAGCCGGCACCTGCACACGAGTAACAAAGTCCACCTGTAGCAGCAGCTCTAAAACCCATCATTTAAAACGTCGTGCCGTCTAACTGAGGCTGAAATGGCTGTGTGACAACCTCAGCATGGTGGCAGGATGTAACTGCATCTGGACATCCTGCACCTTAAAGCCAAAACGCCGTTTTAAAGCGTTGGATTTGTTTCAGACTCAACAAATCAGATTTAAGTTGAGTCCGTTTCCTGTAAAGTAAAACCCACCTGCAGTGCCGCTGTACGCTCCGATGTACAGCTTGTATCGCGATCGTGGTTCTCCAATTGTGAACTTGTCATACTGAGCGTAGGCTGCTTCCCCGTGGTCTTTCAAGTCCACTCGCAGCTCGTAATGTCCCAGAGAGGTGATCTTATGGAGGTTGGAGAGTCCTGCCAGCCAGGTTTACAGTGTGAGAGTCTGGAGCAGCTTTGATTGACGGAGAGAGTAAATAACGCTACTGCAGAAACAGCGCTCTTACCCAGCCAGAACTCCTCGTTCATGTTACCGAAGCCAGCGGTGTAGTTCTTCCAGTTCCTGAAGAATTCCACCTTTCCGTTCTGGCGTCTCAGAAAAACCTGGTGAGTGCAGATTTTCATGAGCTTTAAAAAACAGTCTCACAACAGTCAGAGCAGCTGAGGCCTCGGCGGTGCCGTTCGTCTTCCATCACAAAAACAGTTACGGTGAGATTTAATTCACAGACACTGGCTCCTCACCATCCATCCCCCGCCATCCGTGGTCATGTCGCAGTAAACCTGGATGGGCTGGTTGTCCTCCCCTCCGATATAGATGGTGTACAGCCCCGAGGTGGTCTCTCCGTTCAGGAACAGCTGAGCACAGTCCCGTGGACGCCTGTACAACTGTCCAACTGAAAAAAGCACAAATTACAGACAGTGTCTTCAAGACGTCAGAGTGCTGGAGCTTCATTGTCACTGCTGTGACACCACAATGTTTAAAGTATCTCTTGAGAGAGAAAGTGGCTCCTGGAAAAGATGAGAAGAGTAAAAGTTTTTCCCATCTGAGCGCAGGTGATCCATTACAGCTGAGTAACGGATGAAACATACCGCGAGAGCAGCAGAGCATCTGGACTGTTGAGCCACCAATCAAACCCTTCACTCCTACAACATTAACATAAAAAAGGGCCTCACTGGTGGAGAAGGCGGCGGTTACGTAGCGACTCCTTTGGGCTCCAGCGACGGCCTGCAGTCGGACCTCGTACTCTGTGGTGCCGGTCAGCTGGGACATGCTGTAAGAAGATGCTGTCGGGCTGAGCATCACCTCCTGACCCACACAGATGCACAAAGGAAAAACTTTCACCAAGTGCCAAGCTTATTGGAGAAACACCTGCATCATACGCAATCTTTGAAACACTGCCACTGTTTCAAGTGGATTCTGTGTCCTTTACTTTTATTTTTACGTGAATATCCATCCATACATCAACTCCTGCCTGTCAGGGTTCAAGTTACAGGTGCAGCTGTCTAAGCAATCAGGCCAAGATCTTCCCATCCTCTTCCCAGAAGACACCAAGGGAGAGGCCAGCTGAGTCTCTCCAGCCTGTCCTGGGTCTGATTTGGGTCTTCTCCTGGTTTGACATGTCTGAAACACCACCTGCTGTCCTGCATGTCCCAGATGTCCCCTTGCATCTACTCACCGGATTCAAATTGATGGATCATCATCCACACAAGTCTGCTAACGACAGTCATTTGTATCAGGGTGCGTTGAAGCAGGGAAACATCTAAGACATGCAGGAAAGCAGCCGTCCAGGCCTGGAACTTCCCAGCCCTGCACCAAGGGAAGTTGACGTTATAAAACCAATCCAAGTCCTCGTGGTGTGGTTTGGAAAAGACTCCAAAGTTCTGCAGTGTCCGAGTTTAAAAAACAAGCAAAAATCACCTTGATGTGCACATACCCTGATTTTACCATCAGCAGACGAGAAGCTGAGGGTGTATCCGGTGACTGCTGCGTGAGGTGGTTTCCAGGTCAGAGTCGCGCTTTCGGTTTGAATGTTAACAGCCCTCAGGTCACGAGGAGGGTCCACGCCTACACACACTTCAGAGTCAGCACTCAGGACAGATAATGTAGCTGGACGCGGATTCATCTGCACCCACCTGTGGTGAACTCAGTAACAGCAGAGGCACTCTTCTGAGCTTCTCTCACGCCATGAACTCCAACCATGTAGTGGGTTGCTGGAACCAGAGAGTTCATCTCAAACTCCACCGTGTTCCCAGAAACATGCTCGACCACCGGGGACACTGAAGCAGGAACCAATTCATACAAATCAGCAGACTTGGACCGACCGTAAAGCTGTTCTTCTTCATTTAAGGGGAAACTGTACCTGAATCAGCCCTGTAGGTGATCACATAGCCATCGACAGTAGCTACAGACGGTTGCCACAGTAACAGAGCCGACGTGTCGGTCACATTAACCGCAGTGACACCCTGCGGGCTGTCTAAAGCTTCAGGACGCACACAGAAAAAAAGGTTCAAATCAATTATCATCGATTTCCTTCCAGTGTCACATGATAATTGTGGAGGAGCAGAGGAAATCCAACCTGTGGTGACGGTGTCGGTGCTGGGCTCACTCTCCTCCAGACCCTTCAGGGAACTCACGGTCACCTGGTAGGTCTTTCCAGGCATCATACTGGCCAGCAGAGTCTCCGTAACGCTGCCATCTGCAGTCACGACCAGCGGACTTCCTGCCAGGGACACAAAAATACAAATCTATCCCGCTCAAGTCATCACGACAGACGCTGCAAAGTTGCGTTCACAATCACACCGTCAACTCTGCCTGTCAAACTACAACTATCCATCCATTGACAGGTGGACATGAGCATCTGCACGCAAATACACGGGGATCTGCCTGAAAACCCCCCCCCCCAAAAAAAACACATTACCTCCTTCAAATGGCACATAAGTGATGCGGTAGTTATCCACCGGCGAGCGTGGCATGGACCAGTGAACTACAGCTGTGGATGGAGTCACTTCAGAGAAGTGAAGTCCTCTTGGAGAGCTCAGGCCTGGCAGGGTGCAGACACACAGGCAGGAAAATGAGGGGAAAAGCTGAATTAAGGTGAATAAAATGTGTCTAATGACACCAAGAAAAACAGAAAGCTTTCAGTTCAGGGAATCCAAATTCACGCAAGCGACAGTATGTCACGCCAGAGCAGTTTCCATTAGACAGAGCTGAGCCTAAACCAGAGGGACAAAGATGATTAGCGGGATTCTGGACTCAGCGCGTCTCACTTAAACATCAGGAAGGTCAGTGGTTAGTACAAAACCTCACTTTCTGCAAACTCTTCATATACCTGTCTGAGCAACCCCTGTAATAGGTTGGGAACGGTGGTCCGGTGTGACACCGTAAAGCTCGATTTCATACTCAGTGCCACCCATGAGCCCAGTTACCACCTTGGTTCGCTCGTCGCCGCGGACGTTGTACTCCTGAGGATGAGATAATCTTTTGCCGTCCCTGATTTTGATCACAAATCTGTCAAACAGGTCTTCATCCGCCGCCCACGACAGACGGAAACTGTCGGCTGTGATGTCCGAGACGAAGAGATGCTCCACCTCGGGCTCAGCCTCTAGTTAGACAAGGAGACATTAACGAAGCAGTAGATTTGACGCTGTCCCAGCAAAGTTCAACAACTAGTGTCAGTTTAGAAGAGGTCAGCCAGCAGGCAAGAAGGTTGTGGAGTTGAAGACAGGATCGTATTCCGGCCTGAAAGCCTTGTTGTGCTCCGTCTTCCCTCTGCCATGCTCAGGCATCCGTTAGTGTACAATCAGTCAAAAACACAGCGGACGGACCAGAGGCAGACGAGAACTACAGGACGAAGCTTTTCACAGGCGTTTATTCGTGTCAGTAAGCTGAACTGACGAGACGAACTCCCCATGCGTGCTTGAGGATGACCTCGAAACACATGAAATTAGAACCTACAGCTAGGTCCAGAAGCATTTGGAAAATAAAGTTTATGTGATCAAACTGTAGACTTTCAGCTCTTAGAGGTTTCACAACTGTAGGGCATTTACCATTTTTAGGAGCTCAAAAGCATTTGAAAGCCTGTTGGCCAGGTGTGGTCCATTTCCCTCTTACTTCAAAATGCCAACGGAGTTGACATCCAGTGTTGCGTTAACAGCTGTCTGACTGCAGCTACCAATACGAAGTTGAAGATGAACTGAAGTGAAGGAGGTGGTTAGGGAGAAACAAGCAAAAGGGTGCAAAATAAAAAGTATAACCTCTTCTATAGGACGGCAACAACCTTTGTCCAAACACGTTTGAGCCTCTGAAAACTGGCGTGAAACCTCCTAAACCTCAACGTCAACACGTCGATCACGTTTGAACTCTTTTATTTCAAATCCATTGTGAGGGTATAAAAATGCAGAAATTACAAACATCTACCATCGTCCAATACTTCAGGACTTAACTTTAAATCAACAGACATTTCATGCTCAAAACATCAGTTGATTCGTCCGTGTTTTCCTACATATGAAAGTTGGATTTCATTCAGTGGCTTTGACCACAACTACAGCGAGAGTCCACAGCACCATGGTGGAGGTATTCCACCGATATCCGTTTACGACCAATTCAAAATGTGAAGGAAAACACACTGTAAAATATGAAAACAAATACATTTGCTTCATATTTTGGCAGAAAGAAGAAACAGACAGGAGCTCCATGTCTCTTCTTGTTGACAGAGCTGCATGACAAAGTAAATGTTTTAATGAAGGAGAGATCATTCTGGAATATATATATATATATATATATATATATATATATATATAAATAAATAAAGGTTTTTAAACCAGAGTTGGGGTTAAATAGAAGCTTCACCATTAAAACGTGGCACTTAAGTCCATCGCTACGAAGGTTCAAATCAAGGAACTGTGCCAGGTTGTGACGGTGAAACTTCGAACCTGTGTGAGGTTTAACGATTACACATGTAGACATACAGCAGCTGCAGCAAAAACAGAAACTGGACGGTTTAGTAAGACGAGGGGCCTTGCAGTGCACTGCGCGTGGTACCTGTCACAGCCACTGTAGTCAGAGGCCGAGAGAGAAGCCCCGACTCTGACACTCCGGTCAGCCTGACCTCATAGCCTATGCCGGTGATGAGGCCCCAGATGTCCAGGTGGCTTTGGTTTCCTGGTACAGTGAACTCCTGAGGCTCCAGCAGCCAGCCCGAGTCTGTCACCACTATGTGAAAGTGGCTGAAGCCGCCACTAGAGGGGGCTATTTCTTCCAGCTCCGGCTGCTTCCGCCTCACCTCCCATGACACTCGGAAACCGTAGGGAGTTACATTGGAAATGTTCAAGTTTTCTACTTTAGGCAGAGGAGCTGGGAGGAAGGGAGGGGTGGGTTTGGTTGGAGGGGAATGAGAGTCCATTAGGAGGATAATGTGTGCACTGGTTGCAAAAGCAAATGCAGAGTTACTAATTTCACTAATTGAAATATCTTAAGTATTTAAAGGTCAAAACACATGAAGGTGGGATGAGTAAATACAGCTTGTTATTTAAAAGCAATTAAAATCAAGTCCAATTACACAAGTTCAGGGTCTGAATACTGAGCCAATGTGGAAGCGTCTTTTACACAATTCTTTCTAATGGCCAGCAGGCCACCATTAAACAAAAACAAGAGGTACTTCTGATGCATGCCAGTTTAGCTCCTTGTGCTTCTCAGGTTTTAAATATCCTGAGTAAGAAAAAAAAAAATGGTGCTTAAAAATAAGTGTTAAGAAACCTGAACATTTCTAAAATACATGTGGATTCTACTGCGATTTAGCAAAAATGAAAGATGAGTAAAATACTTAGTACCTGTGACAGAATGGACTAGCACGGAGGGAGTGCGGCGCCCGTGGGAAATACCGTACAGCTCAATATCATAGCCTGTGTCATCCGTCAGGTCAGAGATGGTGAAGTTCAGGACTTCACCGGGCAGTGTGAACTCCAGCGTATCGAACTGCTGATCGGAGTCACTGACCCGGATAACAAAGCCATCAAAGTGGCCTGACACAGTGCTCCAGGACAAGCTGAGGTTATGTGGACTTGCAGAGAAAGCAGTTAAGGGCCCCAACTGAGGGACGTCCTCTAAATAAAAATTAAAACAAACACACCAATTTTCAGTTGCATGGTCCCGAGGACACAGTGAGTAAAGAAATGATGCAAATGTGATACCTGTTGTTGCTACGGCAAACAGCGGCTGTGTGTTCTGGCCGCTACTGTCACTGGCATAAAGCTTTACGTTGTAGTCTGTGCTCGCTTTGAGTCCGCTCATTACTGTGGAGCGCACGTCTCCTGCCAAAGCGCGCCCCATCGCCTGCGAGGGCAAAGCAGACTCTCTGACTTCTACTATAAACTTATCAAATTCCTTCTCCCCCGTCCGCCACGCCAGGGAGAATCTGTCTGAGGTAACGTTAGAAACAACTAACTTGGACAAATCAGGCTCTTCAGCTACAGGGAGAGAAAAATATAGTATATGTTCATTTATTGCATCATCTCCGTTTGAAAATCTAATGTATGCAGAAACTCAAGTCAACTTTGCTGAACAAATAGCTAAAGAAGAATATCTCAAATAACCAAACTCTGTACAAGACCAATCATTTGATGCAAAAAGTTAAAAATACCTGTTGTTGCAACAATACTGACAGCCCTCGTTCGAGCTCCTTTGTACGTCCCGTAGAGGTAGGCTATGTAATCAGTGCTGGGCCTGAGCCCTGTGACGTCATGGGACCTTAGTTTATGGGATATGTTAAATTCCTTGGGCTCCATCAGCCAATCAGAGTCAATTATCTCCAGGATAAAACCATCAAACTGTCCCTCAGTGTTGTTCCAGAGGACTGAAAAGCTCTCTGACGTCAAGTTTGACACGTACAGTTTGCCAGCCTCTGGCTGATTCACTGAAGAAAGAAACCATGATTAGAAATTCAAAGCCATTCTTCAAAACAAATGTCCAAAAATGTATCAGGAATTATGGACAGCTGGCTGAAGGGGTTTTTATGAAAGACATGTGCAGCTTTACAGGTCACTCACCGCCACCAACAGCAATTCCTGATAGTCCGAGCAGCGTAATAAAACGTTAAAAAAACATGCGTGTATTTCTACATGAAAATGCAAATAGAGCATCCTGCAGCACAAGTTAAACTGCAGCTTCAATTTAAACCCTATTTGCTTTCTTAAAAAAATGTTAATAAGCACCAATGAATGCTGAAAGGAAGAAACTCTAAACAGACCACTGAGTTAATTATCAAAACTCACTTCCCTGCATGTTAAAGAGGAACACTTCAGAGTTTTAACAACTCTTAGTCTAATATTAGGTGGTAATGAGTGTAAACTTTTACTACGGACCAAAATTACATGAGTCACAGCAGTTTGGGGTGAGAACGGAATATGTTTTTGCAGCTAAATGACATTTGCGATCCAGTTCGGAGCCGGCTGCATGGAGGCAGAGGCCACGAACAGTCCTCTCTAGAGACGTTCTCTAACACTCTTGGTTTGTCTGCAGGAACCAGGTCAGGTTAACGTACCTCCTTGATACCTGTGGTTAGATTTGTTTTTGCAGTGGATGAGATGTCAAAACCTGTTAGAAAAAGGGCTCCCCCGCCACAACAGGCGCGGCGCCGTGACCGACGTCGGCAGGAAGACGGTAGATCTCAATCAAATGGATCCTCAACAAAAACGTCTCAGTCAAACGCCACAGGTTGACATTCCCCATATATTTCTGTTTTAGATATCCCCAACCCTACACTCCATCCACACCATCACTCAACTAGAATGACCTTTTAGAGTTTTATTTATTTGTTTTGATGTAGCTCAGTTACTCCATTAATTGCCATTTTGCTGCAAACAAATATTCAGTTTTCACTTAAAACTTTCATGTTTTGCTCCTCGATCACAGTTTACCCTCCGATAACAGACCTTGGGTTTTTTTTTTTTTTAACTCTGCAATGTTCCTTTGAGTGTTTTATGTGTAAAACGGTGACGGAGGATTAAATGCTTATCGATAACCATTAGGCTCATGCAGTTTGGTTAATTCTGAGGACATAATGCTACACCGGAGCATTTCAAAGGAAACGGCTTGTGAGGTTAACTTATAAACACGTAATATCACATGCCATGACAGTCAGCTTCATGCATCGAAAAAAAGAAAAAAAAAAAGGCGGTATTACTGTGTTATTGTTAACCTCAGATTATACGGTTAGCCGTTTACCTTGATAACGACAAGAAGATTTAATCATTTGCCATCTAGCAGCAAAAGAAACATTTACTTAGAGGATCTGTGAAAACAAACAACTCTGTCACTTGCACAAACTCACAGATCCCAGCTGACTTGAATACTCACGCATGGCGTGAGCACTTTCACATCAAGAAGCAAATGATCGCTCAAGGTTAATCAATTACACACTGAATGAAGGCTGATGGGATGAAATGAGATGGTCACGCTGCTGCGGGATGACGGGCGGGGGATGGCGAAGGTTATTGGTTTTGCTTTTGCAATCATTGCAGCACATCAGCGTCAGACCTGACCATGATGCAGGGATGGCAGGGGGAGGGGCGTCATGCACTTTTCTAACTGGAGTGGAGAGAGCAGTTGGGGATGAGGGTGAATGTTTGAGCGGCGTTTGCTTGGCTCGGTGATGCGGCACGGGCGCCCAACACCCCACCCTCTCTCAGCGAGACAGAAACAGTGGCTGGAGGGTGAAGAATGGTAATGTTGGTTAAGATGGAGCAGGTCAGTGCACTGAGGCCATGGTGTTGGATGGTAATGTCAAAACAGAAACTGGGTTATTGTGATGTTCTTGTTTCATGCAACACGGCGTGGATGCTCCACTGTGAGTGGGACAACAGAGTTATGTACATGTATTCTTCACGGGGATTGACTGAAATGAAAAGACTGCAATTATTAAATGTGTAGAGAAAGTTTAGCTGCACCGCTGCAAGTTGCAGGTACCTGTGGTGGCGTCACTGTACAGGGGCTCAAGGAAGGAGCCCTGATACATCCCATACAGGCCAACCATGTAGCTGGTGTTGGGATTCAGCCCAGAGATGCTCAGGCTCAAAGCGTCTCCGGACAGAGTGAGGTTCTGGCTCTCTTCGAAATTCTCCATGTTTGTTACCTCAATGACAAAGCTGTCAAAGTCCCCACCTGTGGGGGTCCAGGATGCAGTGAAGCTGTCCCATGTATTGTCAGAGATGGTGAGGTTCACCACCGCCGGCTTCAGCTCCGCTGCTAGACAGACAGATCAGACTGGTTCAAGAAGGCGGCAAAATGATCAGCTGATTTTAAAGCACATTATTAAATGCAAAAGAAAAAAAAAGAAAAGAAAAAGAAAAAGCCAACAGCAGAGTATTAGGACCAGGAGTATGAATAATTCAGAAACCACATAGAAAAGTATTGACATTTAAAAAAAAACAACAGAAAACTGAAATTAGGGAGAATGCGATCATATTCAAATTCTGGGCACATCTGGTCAGATTTTCTGTTATTGTCAACAGTAGGAAGTAAAAGGGGGTGAACACATGACGAAAATGTAAAACCACTCTATGCAGATACCACTTCTGACCAGATGGGGGGGGCATAGATCACTGACAATACTGTGAAGGGGGACGGGCCGACACACCCCGCGCAACCGTTTTGTTCCACTAGAGGTGCTTTGTTGTGTTTTACCCATACACTGTAATAAAATGACAGTTACAGATGAGAAACGGCTGAGCCGACTGTCAATCAGTCAGATTACAAATAAACTCTCCTGACATGGTACCAAAATGGTTTTTTGACACTGGCTGTAAATATGTTTCTTTCTGCTCTAAAAATGGACATTTGAACAAGGGAGTCAATGAGTACCTGGTCTTAACTGGTTCAAATCTTCAGATAGGTGGTTTCTGGTAAGTATGGAGACATCAGGGATCCACGAAGTCAAACGTGGTGTTTCCAAAGGCTCAATCCCATGACCGATTTTTACAAAATGTATATATGCAGCTGGCATCCACTTGTGGATGTCATGAGGACACACAGCTTTTTTCACAGCTATGCTGATGACACACAGCTGTACATTGCCGTGTCTACTAAAGACACACGGCCAATTGATAACAATTTTAATTGTATTTTAGATATTAAATCATGGATGGCAGCAAATGTCCTGCAACTCAATCAGGACAAAACCGAAGTTTGAGTTATCGTTCCCAAGGCTAAGACAGAAACATCTGTCAAAATGACACGCCCTCTCTCTAAAGACATCTGATCAAGTAAAGAACGTGGGTGCCACTCTTGACTCTGAACTTAGTTTGATCCCATGTGTTAGGCATGTGGTTAAAAGAATATAACCAGAATTCGCCAGTAAAATCAGTTTCCATGTTTTTGTCTTTTAATCATTGATTGCGTTTTATCCCAGATAGTGATTAGGGTTGGTAGGGAAGGGACGGGTGGGATAAGGGGGTGGGACTGATTTTGTTTCATCTGCGAGGAGGAACTGTAGGAACGGTAACAAATCTTTGTTCCACCTCAGCCAAGTTAGATGGTTGTAGCTCGGTTTTACACCCGTGGCTGAGCCATGAACTTTGATATATGTGGTCTGAAGTGGTATTGTTACATAGCGTGGCTTTAATTAGATGACGGCTTCCTGTCAGTTTTTAATAAAATATTTGACAGTTCTTGTGAATCTCTTAAATGTTAACGTAGGTGGTGTCTTTTTTTTTTTTTTTTTTTTTTTTAGGGGGGCCCAGCAGGGTATCAAGACTTGAACAAAAGACATGATTAAATCCTCTTGAGTTAAACTTTAACGTTGAAATAGTAAACTGGCATGAACATACTAGAGCATTGTCTCTGTTATTTCTGTTGACAGCTCAATTTTGACATTTCAAGTTTGAAAAGTCTTTTTTTTTTGGCCCTAATACTCTGCTGTAATTTGTCAGAGAAAGTGCGAAGGGAGCGCGTCATGAAGGAGATTTATCTTGGGTAAAAACTGATTAACCATCTGTGGAAGTAAGTTTCTATGCAGCCACCCTGAATTATTTAGAACAGGAAATGATGTGATGATGCGAGTGAAGATATGTTTGCTCCATGTACCTGTAGTAGCAAAAACTGTGAGAGGTAAAGTTCGCTTCCCTTCCACCAGCCCTTGCAATGTAATACCATATTGTGTAGAGGGGGACAGACCCCCTATTTTAGCCTCTCTCACATTTCCTGGCAGTACTGTCACTGGAGGCTGGGCTGTTGCTGACGGAGCACTGAGCTCCACCAAAAAGCTGTCAAACACCTCATCGGGCGCCGACCAAGCCAGGCTTATGCTGGTGGCGGTAACGCTGGCAGCGAGGTCGCCCGGCAGATCCATGCCTGAGCTTTCAGGCTCAGTCCCGGAGCTCATTCCACCAGAATCAGGAGACGCTTCAGTGTTTAGAGGATGAGGGAGATCAGGGATTTCATTCTCCAGGGCAGATGGTGGGGTTGTTTGGGCTTCTTTGACACTCAGCGCAAGTACATCTGGAGAGGTAGGCTTAGGCGCTACAGTGAATAAAAGCAGGTTAAAAAAGTGAATTTCTTACTGGCTCTGCTGGAGGCTGCAAAAGATCCTGTGAAGAAAAATCTGGGTTGAAATAAGAACATTAGGAAATTAATTTGTGGAGTTCAATCGTTGGTCTACCTGAAGATTCAACTTTTTCCTTTGTGGATTAGTTTTCCCAGGAGAGTTGAATCACCAAGCAAAAGCTACGGCATTAATGGCACTGGAGTGAGCACCATTAACTTCTTGAAGCCTCTGAGTAGTCCACCACAGTGGAAGTACACAGTTGTCTTCAAACAGATGATGAAGCCATGCACAGCCATTTGGTTCCTGCTGTTCTAAAGAAACAACGTGGAATCACTTCCACCACATGCGAACGACATTTGGCTTAGTTTTCTCCGATTGCGAGACAATAATTCTGAAAATGGGAGTGAAGGTGATGAATCATGTGGATGGGATTAGTTGGACAAGGCTTTCAGAGAGCAAAATGTGTGCATTTCAGAAGATCAAATGCAGGAAGAAGATTCAGGCAGCTAAGTTGAGAGAAAACCCCAGTCTACGTGCAGGTTTTAACGGCTCAGGGAAGACGCCGTTTCCACGGCGGATCTCCTCTTGTATTTGAGTTCTGGGAAGCAACATCGTGCCTCAGTACCAAAGCCTTGGCAGATAAGTAGGATGAGATCAGATGGGTTTTTAAGTGAAAACATGCCAGAGTTAAGTTCTGCGTGGGAACCTTGTACCACATGCAAATCCTATCATCACTACACAACTACGAAGCGGGGCTTTCCTCCGACATTAGAACGGCATTCACTCTAAAAGGGAAGCTTATACCTGTGACTGCAACAGCTTCAAGAAGCGCGGACTGCTGGCTATTCTTTACTCCATAAAGAATAATCTGATACTCTGTTGATGCCTTCAGGCCCTGAATTCTAGAGCTCCTGGCATCTCCAGGAAGTTGGACCTCTTTCACATCCCCCGATCGCAGAGTGTCTTTATATTCTACTGCAAAATTATCATAGACATCATGAGGCTTTACTTTCCACGAGAGGTCAAATCCGTCAGGCGTGATGCCCGAGAGAGTCAGCGTTCCAAGCTTATCCTCGGGGACTGTCGCGGAAAACTGGGACTCAGGAGGATCTAAATACACAAAGCTAATGACACTGTCGTCCGAGCCTGCGGGAGTCGTGAGCTCACGGTCATCTGAGTCGGCTAAATAAAAAGTGAAAGAGGCTACAAAGAAAAACAACAAAAAAAAGGGACAAATCAAAGAGAAGCAGGAATGATTTTGTTTGTTGTTTGTGTCTGTGTTGCACACCTACATCCCTCTGTTGACAAAAGTGTGAATGGAAACAAAATATACTCATTTTTCATTAGACATCTACAATGTGTTGGCAAGAAGAGAAAAAGAACAAAAAAGTTGGGACAGGAGCATCTGACTCAGTCGGACAAAGTGACATTTACGTGCAGCTTCTGCTCAGTCGTATAAAAGGAATCGGAACGATGTCGGAATTAAATACACGGTGCTGTCCATCACGTAGCACAGAGCAGCATCTTTCCTCTGTATTTGAGACACATTTGGAGTAGAAATGGTCCCCAGAAGCATTTGGGATGCAGCCTCCGCTCTCCTCGTTGAGATCTGCTGAAACTAACTTATATTTTTTATATTTTTCATCCACGGCTCAGTGACGTACACGCCCCCGACATGCCTGCCCAACTAGAATCAAGGCGACAGGACGTGCTGGGGAAGAAAACTGACTTCGAGGACTGCAGTGGTCCAGTCTCTCGTTCATCTGAGTGAAGCTTGAGGAGCATCGGATTCATGATGAAGCCATTAATGTTACGCATTTCACGTGTGAAAGAACTGAGCTGTGGCACTAATGACAGTTAAGCGTTTCTTATTCTTGTAGCAGCCAGGTCACAGATTTTCTACGACTCTTCAATCATTTAATGATATTTTAATTAGTGACGGCTAATTAAACTCTTCGTGAAGCCTATTTAAGAATAATGTTTATAAATACAAGATTGTAAACAGGCGATTCAAACAAACCATCTTTTATGTGCCTCCGTCCCAACTTTTTTTTTCCTTCACCAAATATATGAGCATATATATAAAAAAATGTGTTTCCCATGTTCAGCATCTCACTGAAATACTATTGTAAATTAGGATGTTTAATCTTTATTCTGGCAGTTGTAAATCCTCATACTGACTTAAGAGTCTTAAGATCGGTTGATTTGTGGTGGTTACCATGACAACAGCATGTCCAGTCTCATTAATTACACGATTCTGTCTGAAATCCTCCCCACTCACTATGCAGTGCGCTACGCGGCCGTCTCTGTAGGGGACTACGAAGTGGACGCAGCAGCATGAACGTTTGGACACCACCAGCTGTTCATGGCCTCACTGCTGTCCCAGACCCGCCAGCTAGATCGGACTCGCCCTCTATCGGGACAAAGTTACAACCACCACCAAACGACACCCCCGTCATGTAGGGCACTACATAGTGAGAAAGAGGCGACTGGACACATCATTTATAACAAACTAGAAAACAACAAAGGAGCTCCGACAGATCGGTTCTGCTCAACTCTGGTCTTTACACTCCTAAGCTGAAAGATGAAAGGATCCTTTCATCCTGTGAAATCTGAAGGCATTTGCATCTATTCTGATTGATCGAACTGGTCGAATTGTTCCCACCCACCTGTGGATGCGTCCAGGGACACGGGTCTGCTCCTCCTGTGTCCTCTCTCGGCAGTCAGAGTGAGGGTGTATCTCGTTCCAGGAGTCAGGTTGGGGAGGACGTGCGAAGTAACTTTGGCGGGGATCTCCACCTCTTCGGCCTGGCCATCTCTGGAGTAGGACAACAGCCTGTAACCGGAGACTTTGGACTGAGGTTTCTTCCACCTTGCCGTGATGGACGTCTCTGTGGTCGCGACAACTTCGAAATCTCTTGGAGGGTCTAGATCTGACAAAACGACACATAAGGAGGTTACAATGGCAAGAGTGACACTTTTCTGACAGATTTTGTTCTCAAAGTCTTGAGCCGCTCAAAACAAAATTTTAAATCACTGTCCAGTCCTGAGCTCTCATTTCTCCACTCGGCGTGTCAACACAAGCGGTTGTATTTATGAAGCAGAGTCTGTCTGGACAGCTGCTCACCAGTTGCTGCGTTGGCGGTGGCGGGGAGACTCTCCCTCTCATTCTTCACGCCGGTCACTCCGATCCCATACTCCGAACCCGGCTTCAGCCCTGTCATGCAGAGAGAAGGAGGTGGCGAGACCAACTGAAGTCAGGTGACAGTGTGTGCATGTGTGGTCATGCTTAATTGAAGCTCTTTGACCTTTACCAGTGATGGTGGCTTGTGTGGTGCGACCCGGCCTTCGTGGGAACACTTGCTCTCCGTGAGCAGACCCAGAGATGGGGCTGTATTTCACTCGGTAGCTGTCAACGTCAGCTTGACTGTTGGTCCACTCCAGAGTGATGCTGTTGTCCGTCTGAGAAACAGCCTGCAGGCCCACGGGAGCGTCCAGAGCTGAAGCAAATACGGTTTACCTCAGTAAGGTGAAGGGAGTGACTGTACACTGACTGACCTATACAAGGAACAATTAATCATCATCTGACACGTGTGAGAATATCGGATTTACAAGCAGCAACACTAGTTAACGTGTGACGCGGTCCTTGATTTTATTCATAAATTCAGCGTTAGGTCCAGCAGTGTTGTGGTAATAACAGAGGTTTTATGGTTTGGTCTTTGTAAACCGCCACAACAGATTTGGAATAAAACAATTAAAAACGTGATCAAAGGGTAGACTTTCAGTTTTAGTTAAAGTATCAGCAAAAGTCAAGAACACTCTGGAGGAGGAGCAACAACGTAACCGGAGCCCGGAGCCCGGAGCCCGGAGCCCGGAGCCCGGAGCCCGGAGCCCGGAGCCCGGAGCCCGGAGCCCGGAGCCCGGAGCCCGGAGCCCGGAGCCCGGAGCCCGGAGCCCGGAGACAGAAAGATCCGGAAACAAGCAGCAACTGAAGGTGTCTGCAGTAAAGGTCTGGTCAACCATCTCCAGAGAGGAAACGCGTCCTTCAGGCCACTGACTGCAAAACATTTGCATACAAGTATTAAAAATGATGCTTCCGTTTACAAATATGTCACTTTGTCTTTTCAGGGCATGAAAATGGAGGCACTTTACTTTAAATGGCTGTAATTCCTAAAAGCCAAATGGCACGTTTTTGTGAGGACTCTTAAATTAAAGCTGAAAGTCGACACTTTGATCACATATATTAACCGTTTGATTTCAAATCCATTGCAGTGTAAAAGAGAGACCGAAACTGTCATTTAATGATTGGAGACAGAAAGCAGAAAAAAAGGAAAGTGACCCATAATACTGGCATCAGTTTACTCTGGTGTAGCGGCTTTTGAGCAAATCCACATCGTTCCTGGGTTCGGTCCCGTGTCTGACTGGTGTCCTCACATGCACATGCAGCTGGTTCCACTGGACCTCCTATCCAGATCGTCTTTGAAGAGCACAAGCCTGTATTTTTGTCGTCTTGTCTGACCTGATGTTACCTGTCAACTCTCAAGTTTGCAGACTGTTAATGAAGAGGCGCATCCTTTGTAAAATGGTTCACAATTACAGAGTTTCATTTTTGTAAAAAGACCTGGTAATTTCCTCAAACAGTTGGTTAGTGCAGGTTCAGTAAACAGGACTAAAGGTGTGGTCACGCTTGGAGTTCAGCTTCACGCAGACATTGGTCCTGGTTTGCCTTTCATGGACAGATGGATGAGCTCAGACCCTCCTGCGACTCTTCTGAAGAACCTTTTTCACATCATTTCTGTTATAATCATCATCAGCCCACCTGTAGTGAATGTGGTGGTGACCGGGTCACTGGTGGCGTCCCCCCTCCTGGAAATGAGCGACACCGTGTACGCCGTGTCTGGCTTCAGACTGGCGACGCTGAGCTGCTTCTCAGCTGGAGAAACGTCGACTGTGGTTTCGTCTGAGGGGTCGGCGCTGGGCACGTAAAACACAGTCACTGTGTCAACCGGAGCCACCGGCAGATACCAGCTGACGAGAGCCGCCGAGTCCGTCACGTCCTTCACCTCCACCTGCCGGGGGCCATCGATCTCTGAGGTGGGAAATGATGTCGGGCGCTTTAGATGTTTTATCAAAACACACGATGTCAAAAACTGACAAGAGGAGAATATGGTCTTTACAGGCAGAGGTTTGGAGGCTTGTCAACAGTTGTTGGGCTAGAAGAAGAAGAAACTGCTTCATTTACACACAAGTACAAAGCTTCAAAGCAAATCAAATGTAAAAGTCATGAAAAACAAGAAAAAAACACTTTAACAATGAAAATTTAAACTTCAGTAAACTTTACAGGACCGGGCATTAAAATGCGTCTTAGGGAATCCGATCACAAGAGGCCAGCAATAACGCGAAGTCTGAACTCATTCCAGCGCAGATTAGATGTAGTTAAGGAAGTGATGGCACACAAAAGAGAGGAAAATACCCCTCGACACTGTAACAGGACTAATAGAAATACCTCAGCATAGGAAATCCCATCATGAAATATGTCATTCCTTTTCACGCCGACATGGTGTTTACAACCTGACAAGTTTCCTGGATTTACATGTTATAGAAACTAACTTCTTCCGTGTTTGGGATCTTTGCTGAACGAGCCGCTGGGGGTAGGTGAAAGAAAATCCCTCATTTGTAGGAACTGTGTCGAGTTTCAGCCTACACAAATAAATGACATCATGAATTAAAGGGGGGGGGGGGGGGTCCCGAGGAAGACCACATGCACAGAGCTTCTACTAAACGATCTTTCCAGCCACAACGGAAGACGTTTGGCCCGGCGTCGGGCATGGATTGTGTAACAAACTTGGACACTATTAAAAGTATTAAATATTAAGTATTAAAGTATTTGAAAATACCGCTATAAGAAGCTTCATCGAGCAGAAGACAGGTGCTGAGAGCGAGATTTAGTGACAATAACGATGGCAGCTAAGACGTGGTCATGCTACACTGAGATCCATTTGTGAGTTATTAGTCTTCAGCTAAAATCTGTTAGACGGACGTATTCGGAGCCAGCGGGAAATTCCTGATGTAAATCCTGCATTTGCTCTGACGTTACTGTGGATGTTTTATCGGGACTTTCGCTGTGTAAAAGGTACTGGTGACGAACTGTTGATGAGTGCCACGTAGAGCAGAAAAAAACAGTCAGCAGAGTGACTGTTTTCACAAACTCAACAACAAACTGGTGATTAAGACATCAACATGCTCAGAGGCTCAACTCCTTCCTGCTGGAAACTCACTGGTAGTGATCGTTGCAGATGTTTGTGGTCCTCTGGTGTTGTTTTTGATGATGTTGAGGGAGACCTCATATTCCTGTCCTGGTCCAAGCCCAGACTGGAGGAACTGGTTCTGAGAAGGTGGAAGGTTGCTCACGACTTTTCCATTTTCTTCTTTCTGCAGAGATGAAACAAACACTTAAGACATGAGCCACTCATGTCTCCATCTCCAGTGCATCTTTAGACAGAGATGGCTGTCCAAAGATGCACTGGAGATGGAGATCCCCTCGGTAATCCGCCTCCACAGCTGTGCATTCACAGCGATCCCACGACAGATGCAATCAGCATGTTTTACAAAGCACCAGGGTGTTCCTCAACCTGAAGTCTCCAATATGTCCAGTCACTCTCCTTTTTATTTAGTTGGTGCTAAATAAACAAAAAAAAAAAAAAAAAGAAATTTCCACCTGGCGTCACATATGAAGGCACATCGGAGCCAAAGCTGCACGTGTTTGCTGCAATACATAAGTTCAAGTTTACTGGTCAACCCAGTTCATATAATACTGGTTTACATTGTATATAAACACATTATTTATGTATTTTTTTTGTCCATATTGTCCAGCTGTGCCTGGTTGTTCCCGTGAGACACACTAGTGCTGGTATCTGCCCCCCTTAGCTGCTGGCGTTGGGGGTGAAGGAGGAAGACGACCGCCCGACTTCAGCTGGCGGACTCTCCTTCAGGTTGCACGGCAACAGGGTTCAACCAGAAACCACCACGTCAATGGGACAAGTTGTTAGCCGGTCTGCGCCTCTCTGACCTCGGTGGTATTTATTTATTCATTTGTGTCTCGACTCTGTCACACCTTTCTGCACTGCCAATTCACAGCACTCGTTTAACCCCCTTTTACGCATCCGTTACTGCCTCCCCCAGTGGTACGGAGGGGTAACAGCTGTTGGCGATCCATCTCAGTGTCATTCACACAGCACTGCAAGGGGTGGGAAAAAAAAGGTGCTATGGAGACAGAACAAAGCATCTGTGTGCGTTTAGGGCTTTTGTTAAGAAAACACAAAGAAGGAAGCAAGATTATTGCAATAAATCTGCATGTTCACTAATGCATGTTCATAAATATGCATTCACTGCTGCTTATCAGATTACACAGCCAAGTTAAAACGTACACGGTGCTATTCAGAACTCTAAACAAACCAGCTTCAGCATCTTTGGCAAACATGATGGTTTGATTTCAGCTGGGGAGAAGATTAATGTCGCCCTCATTCCTGGTAAATATGAAGCTCGGCGTCAAGAGTGCTCATTTATCCCTCTATGAAGACTGGAAACGGGAAAACTGCTCATGTCCCTCTATTTACACATCAAAGATCAGTTTACTGGTACACCCAATTAAAATTAAATATAGTCACATCTTTGTCATTGGGATTTGACGAAGTAAGTAAAAAGCTCAGAATATAAACACTTGGGTGCAAATGTTTTTGGACACAACGGAAACTTTGAATTTCCAATTGGAGTCATCTTGAAGCCATTTGGATCCGTCTGCAGGTAGGTTCTGCCAATGTTCTGTTCGTTTAAGATTCAAGCTTGCAGGAATCTTCTCTTCATTGGTTGACAGTGGAATTTTGATCAACACTTATTGTTGCCATTAAAACAAAAAAACAAAAAAAAAAAGGTCAATTTTCCACAATGCTTGTGCTGTTGGATATGTGCTTTGGGTTGCTGCCCAGGCAGAGACTAGATATTTACTTTAATTGTAATTTTTCCTGACACTAGGCAACACACTTGCACAGCTCTGCCTTGGAAATCCTCCAGGTTCTTCATTCCTTTGATACTACACGCCCCACAACCAGATTTAGCAAGCAGGCCCAGAGCTCGGGAGAAGCTCCGCCGTGATCCCGGGAGAGTAGACCTTCACTTGTTGGTTTTCATCTGTTATCAGCACAGATACACTGCTAGGATCTCTCCCATCTATATTTTTGGAATCATTACCTACCTGGTTCAGAGTGTAAGATATGATAACCTTAACCGCTCCACATTCAACTCAAAAATACTTTATTTATCTTCACGGGTCACGATTTTGAGTCTCTTCAAAGATACACTGTAGATCAGCCTGAAGCTCTTTAGATGCCTTGGGAGAGGTTTTTCCCCCAGTCTGTGCTGCTCTTCATTGGCACATCCTTGACAGTTACAACACGGTTATAAGAAAAACTTCTGGATAACAAAAACTTGCCTTGCAGCCTTTAGAATACTGATTTTTGTTTTTTAAATACTTGTATTGCTCAGCTCTTTACTTTAATTCCACCTCCAGAAATCTGCTCTTGGAAAAAAATACCTTTTCATGGTCATGCACATCTGTAAATGAATCTTAAATGGTCCCACCCCACCGGAGAGGAAGGCAGAGTGAACTCCATCCAAAAAAACCGACTGATACCATCAGAGGTGTAAAGTCGTGGTTGAACTAGGAGCTTTGATACTCCATCCATGTGCCTTTTCATTGTGTAAAAAAAAAAAAAAAAAAAGGCTTGTCTCTTTCAAGATGTGCAGCAATTTGACAGCCGAGTAAAAACTCAGCGGAGACTGAAATTACATGAAAAGGCTTCTGCATATCAGCTGGAACGGCCATTTCCTTTCTGCCTCGGACTCCAAACAGCAGATTTAGCTGCAGGTCTGCGATATCCAGACTTGCCCTCATTTACATTTCTTGTATGCCAAAGCAAAATCTAAGTACTGAAACAAATCCATGTTTTGCTGAGGCTTACAAATAAGAGCCGTTTCTTATCAGCTCCCAGTTTTCATGTTATGGTTAATAAGATGGGAGGGAGTGCAGACTCACCGTGTTACGGACGTAGATCTCCCATCCATCAAAGGGGATGTCCAGCTGGTCCCACACCACCTCTACGGACGTCTCCTTCACAGATTTGAATCTTAAACCCTCCGGATGTGGGAGATCTGCATGAATGGCGACAAAGCAAACAGTCAACACTTTGTTTACTGAAGATTTACTCAAACAAAGACAACTGACGTACCTGTGGCCACCCTCGCACTGACGGGGATACTCTTCTTGTTGCTCAGGATGGCGTAAACACTGATCAGGTACTCGATGCCGGGTTCAAGCTCTTTAACGGTGGCAGAAGTTTTGTCGCCAGGTACTGTGAACTCCAGCAGAAGACCCCCAGGACTAGTGGGCACATACGTGATCAGGTACTCTGTGACCAGCATTTCGTTGTTCCAGGACAGGTCCACGGTTTCGGTGGTGACCTCGCCAACCGTTAGGTCCTTTGGAGGAGACACTGGAAAAATTTTAAATAAAAAAGGATGCCTAGGCTGTTTTTTCAGATGGTTTCTCATGCCTCAAGTCAGTGGATATCCACTATGTAGCGTTAATACAAACGCCAGAGCCACATCTGGATGTGGTTGTGAAGATCTGCCAATAAAGCGCAAACAACGGCAGCACACAAACCCAAAAGCCTCATTTATGTCCACCGGAATATTTTCTCTCTGTCTGAGTGGTGAGTGAATTTTGAGGATGGAAGGAAATTACATCATCTTTACTTTTATTGTAGTTCAAGTTAACACATGGAAACCTTCAGGTACTGCCAACTGCCAAATCTTTTTCTGAGCAATTCGGCACTGAGCTTCTTACCCTCCGAGCAGTCCTCTCCAATGTATCCCTCGTCACAGACGCACTGACCGTCCACGCAGCGGCCTTTGTCTTGGCAGTCGTTGATGCAGCTCAGCTTTGCACAGCTGTCTCCTTCATATCCACTCTCACATGCGCACCTCCCATTGATGCAGCGCCCCCTGTTGTTGCAGTTATCTGGACAGGTGAGCACAGAGCAGTCATCGCCTGCGTAGCCTTCCCGACACAAGCACTTGCCATCTTGACATACGCCTTGGCCAAGACAGCCGTTGGGGCAGGCTTTCTGACTGCAGTCTTCCCCGCTGAACCCTTCGTCACAAACGCACTGCCCAGCGACGCAACGGCCACGGTTTCTGCAGTTGTTGGGGCAGCTCAGCTCGCTGCAGTCCTCACCGGCGAAGCCTACGTGGCACACGCAGCGGCCCTTGATGCAGTCCCCACGGCCGTAGCAGTTTGACGGGCAGGTTTGGATGCTGCAGTCCTCGCCAGCGAAGCCTTCATTACACACACACTGTCCGTTGATGCAACGCCCCCTCCGAAGGCAGTCGCTTGGACAGGAAAGCTCGGAGCAATCGTCTCCCTGGAAGCCAACGTCACATGAACACTGTCCATTTATGCACTGGCCTCTGTTGTTGCAGTTGTTCAGACAAGCCAGCTGGCTGCAGTCTTCACCTTGATACCCCGAGTCACAGATGCACATCCCATTGAAGCACGTGCCTCTGTCATTGCAGTCGTTCAGGCAGGTGAGCTGAGAGCAGTCTTCACCGGTGTACCCGGCGGAGCAGATGCATTTACCGTCGACACATAAACCGTTACCACGGCAGTTGTTGGGGCAGGTGCGTTCGCCACAGTCTACCCCGCTGAAGCCCTCGTCACAGTAGCAGGTGCCGTTCATACACCGCCCGCGGTCGTAGCAGTCTTTGGGGCAGATGAGTTCAGAGCAGTCAAAGCCAGTCCAAGGTTCATCACACACGCAGTCTCCATCTTCACAGCGACCGCGGCCCAGGCAGTTGTTCAGACAGCGGCTTTGAGAGCAGTTATCCCCAAAGAAACCATCCAAACAGATACAAACGCCGCCCACGCAGCGCCCATGAGCACAGTCCACAGGACAGACCTCCAGTGCACAGTCATCTCCAGCGAAGCCCTTGAAGCACTCACATTTTCCGTCTACGCAGCGGCCGCGGTCCTGGCAGCCGCCGGGGCACTCGGGCTCAGTGCAGTTGGATCCTTTCCAGCCAGGCTCACATATGCAGCCGCAGGTTTCAGTACTGTAGTTTCCATGACTGTTGCAGTAAGGCTTCGTCCCCAACTCACCTTAAAAAGAGGAAGAGAGGAGAGAAACGGTTTTAAACTTGTTTTCCTTTTTTTTTTTTGCACAGCATGGCATTGGACAATGCAAAAATGTTTGTTTTCAAAATGCAACCACCTTTACTTTTCTCCACTGTGCAATATTCTTCTTTCAGAATGCTTCAACACAAACATCTAAGGCTTATTTCAGCAGCAACAGGGATTTGTAATTTCAGTAATATTAAAGCTACTAAGTGTGCTACTTTGTTGGTCCAAAGACGTCTGAGGGAAATGTTCACTTCCACATCAAACTCCCCAAAGATGACTGGAACAGATGTGACTCATGCTGAAGGAGACTCGTGCAGAAACGCTGAACTGCAAAGCACTTTTCAACAGGATTCCAACACTTGGCCGAAACATGGAAATATGACGACTACGTGCCACCTACCTGTTGCATGTGCGCTGCAGCACGCCTCTCCACTGCCGCACTGATCCCGTAGAGCTGAAACTTCTCCTTCCAGCATCTCAAGCCGGCTCATGAGGTCCTTCAAGCCGGGCAGATCTTCGTTACACGCACAAGCTTGCCGAGGTATGTTGATGCGGTGGGTGAAGATGATCTGGTTCTCCCCGTCAAGTGTGTGTTCAGTGACATGGTGGCCCGAGGAGACCGCTGCAGCGTCTTTGGGTTGGAGCTGAGTGGTCCCCGGATTGTCCAGGTCCACCAAACAGAGCGAACTGGCAGGAACGTTGATGTTGTAGATGTGACTGAAAACCACAGGATGGCCAGCGCTGGGCAGGGTAACGTTGTTCTCTTCAGGTGGTAGCAGAGTTTGTCGTCGATGCCGCAGGATTTTCTTCACAAGTCCAGCATTTGAGAAGCTGAACAGAGCAAATAGAAGAAGACAGCCCAGAAGGCTTCGTGTGCCCATGCTAGACGTGATAAGCAGAACCAGCAAAATAAATATCTGGTTGGATCTTTCACTGAAGGTCAATCCTGGTTGTGGTGAACGTTCTGAAAAGACAAGAAAGGAAAAACAAGAAGTTTTACGAGCCTTTCTATGTTTACTTAGCTGAGGTCACAAAACATAATCTGCAACCAAACTTTCACTGAAACGCGAGGATACTAAACCAAATGAAGAAAAGAAACCAAACCACTGCAAGAACGCAGTCTGTTTTACCATGAATTGCTGCATAATTTAATTCCTTTCAGTCCTTATGAACTACACTTTGATGTCTCACTAACCTTTTTCCTTAAAGTGCACAATTATTCCTGTGTAGATGTTGATATGGGTAGGTAGATGTAGTATATACATATATTATGCTTTTTTTTTTTATAAGAATGGAGATGGGTGAGAGGGTCAGCGTCTTCACGGAGGGGCGGTGGATTCAAAACTTCAGGATCATTCACAGCTGTTTGTGAGTTACGTGAGGCGCCAACCCTGCATCCGTTTCATCGTGCCCAAGCGCACCAGTTCCTACAGAAAAGCAAACGTGGCCTTATGGTACATTCGGTGATCTGTAGAAGTGCAAACAGCGTTTTCACTGCAAAATATTTAATTTTTGCATTAATCAACAGCTTTGTGGGTTTGTAAAACCTGTTTTTAGATACATGGGAGGTTTTTATTTTACTTTTTACTGCTAAAATGAAGCCACTTCTATTAGAGATGCCTCGACTCGCATATAAGCTTAAGTGATCTCTAATTCCTGATCCAGAGGGTTCAATATGACGTCGGTCCTCCTTTGCAGCTATGACAGCTTCAACTCTTCTGGGAAGGCTGACCACGAGGTTTAGGAGTGTGTTTATGGGAATTTTTGACCATTCTTCCAGATGCACATTTGTGAAGTCACACTGATGTTGGACCAGAAGTCCTGGTTCTCAGTCTCCGCTCTAATTCATCCCAAAGATGTTCTATCAGGTTGAGGTCAGGACTCTGTGCAGGCCAGTCATGTTCATCCACACCAGACTGTCATCCAGGTCTTTATGGACCTGCTTTGTGCACTGGTGCACAGTCATGTTGGAAGAGGAAGGGTCCAGCTCCAAACTGTTCCCACAAAGTTGGGAGCATGGAATTGTCCAAAATGTCTTGGAATGCTGAAGCGTTCAGAGTTCCTTTCACTAGAAACAGTCTGCATGCTTAGAGGTTTGATTTTTTGCACCTGTGGCCATGGAAGTGATGGGAACACTGGATTCCCCATCGCCCTGTGAGGAATAGGAAAATGGAGACAAAGGAACAAAATCCTGAAGATGCATTTGGGAGCTGCACAGCCAGTTACAAACACTGGAAATAGAAAGCACTTCTCCTTCAGCCACATAATCTAATGTTCGCAGTAACCTACACAAACATGACAAACTTCTATCGTTTTTCATCTGACTGGCAAAGTAAGGAGCTGCTGTGAAGCTGTGAAGATGATTTGACCATTTCTCCTAAATTCAGATCACGTTCATGTAGTTAAACTGATGGGTTATTTAATACCAACTGTGTTTGTGGTAAGGGTTAGGGTTTACTTGGAGTATTTTATTAATTTGATTAAAAGAAATAAAAATACACATAAGAGCTAAAAATAAAAATTGATTTGGCAGTTTCTGAAAGTATGTGTTATTTGAGATCTTAAAATGTGCACCATTAAAGCTTGTCTGTAGAGATCTTTCCAAATGTCAAAATATAGAAGAATTTGCTTTTTTAAACCCATTTCAGAGGTTTTACAAACAACCAATTGATCAAGTAACTGATTTACAAACTGATCCGTAAATGAAACCATCGTTTCCATTCAAGGACCCGGGTTAAGGAATCCAGCTGTGTGGTTCTGACTTCTTTCCATGGCTCTAATATTTCTCCAAATGGAACCTCTGGGTTTCTTTCAGCTGGATTTTATGCTCTTCAGCTTGTTATATAAAGTGCCCGTGAAACGAATTAAACTGAGCCATAAACTTGTAGCCCAACGGCGTCTAAACAACCCAGAGCTGTGCCACTTTTTCAAATTTCTTTCATACCTTTCTGTGACTGTAATGTCAAACAAAGACGCTCAATAGCAAAGAATCCACAGCTGCGGCGGAAAATCAGCTTTTTTCATGGCATTTGTGTGCGCAGTAAAGAAAACTGTCAGCTGCTTTGGTTTCCAGGCGTGTTATATTTACTGGGGGTGAAAAAAAAAAAAAAAAAAGCATAATTCACACATGTAACTGCTGCACTCTTCTTCACCCTCAGCTGATTTCATCAACTAGATGCTAGAAATGCCAGTTTTTGAGACTCAAATGAACGAAAGCCTCCTCAGACTAGTTCATGATGAGTTTCAGAGTAAGAATGAAAAACTGAAACTCAACAGAACCCACAGCCACTAGTGGAACGAGACACTGCTCCAAAGAACCGGGAATATGTCCTCAGAGTTGCAGAGGTGGGATATCAGCACCAATCATATGGCTCGGAGGATTTGGATTAATTTGATCTAAGTTTCAGATTAGCCCCCGCAGTGTGCTCTGTTAAACAATTCATCGTCCAATTTCCCCCAAATGTCAGACAGGTTTACGTGCTCGTCTGGTTCCACGTCTGGGAGGGAAACTACACCTGAGACGCAGCTCCTTTACACAAGGACTTTATCTGTTCTGTTTTTCCTTTGTTTTGGTTGGTAGCCCCCCCCCCCCCCCGCAGATGAAAACCCGTGAAAAACGACTTCCAGGGAGACCAGTACCTGCAGTTACAGAAATAAAAGACATGTGGTACACTTGGATTTGTTCTCCGTAAGGGTCTGGAAACCATTTGAGAGCATGCGTAATGACACTGATAAAATGTGTTTGTTGCACCTCTACGTAACCATGACTCCAAATGGAAAAAAAAAACAATAAAAATACTTGTATTTTAAACTTCAAGTTGTTTATACGAGGCTGACTTGAGTCACGCCGTCACTAGAAGCTACGCAAAGCCACAAAAAACATTTCTTTATCTTACAATAAAATATGTCTTCATAGTTCAACATCTATGCAGTTTTTGGCCAATGTTGAATCTCTGCAGAATGAAAAAACTATAAATCTGCGTATTCGTCTCACTGCTTCTTAAATTTAAATTTGTCGCAGTCTGCTTCAGCGCTGATGGACAAGTGGAGCCTGGGTGTCAAACCCAAATCTATTTCTTCTAAAATATAAAGTGACTGTACAGGTTTTTGTGCCGTTTTCCTGTGAGAGATGCCACAGATTTATATTCAGGGAAAACCAATAAAAGAGAAGAACTGTTGTGGGTTTCGAGCCAGGAGTCTTTGAATTCAGCTCGCGTCCTGAAAACTCAGACGGCTGGATGTTGTCCTCGCTTTTTATTGTTATGTTTGGATGGCAGCAGACATGGTGTCCCCCCCTAAATCAAAGTGATGACTATGACAACCCTTCCCTCTACTGTCCCGGTGCTACATGTCCACCCGGGGTGGGGGGGGGCGCACCTTTGACCTGACCTCTGCTTCACCCTCGCCAACATACATCTCACCTGCTAAAGACTTGAGTTTCACAAGTTCTCACACATCTGGTGAGCGGGGTGGGATGAAGGTAGGCTCTGACTGGAGTTGTAAATCTGAAATCTTGGTCCTGCAATATTTTTTTTCCTTCCCCTGCAGAAAGCTTTACAACACAACGCACGCATAAATTGTGGTAAGAATGAATCCCTGGAAACATTCAGCACAGCTATCGCTGTGCGAGTTTGGATGAGACGACATCAACATGTGGCTCGCCGAAGCCGTAATGTTGGTCACATATGTCGTTTTAATATCTTTCTCAGTCTCCGCTTAAAGAAAGATGAAAAATTATGGCTTGCATAAGGTGATAAAGATCGGTTGAGCCTGTCCCTGCAGGAGATGCTAAAGTATAATTTAAGAGGAAGAAACCGAGAACGGAGCGGAGAATGTGTTCGCAGCAAAACGGTAATTAATGTTAGCACAGGGGGCAATGGTGCTACGCCAAAACAAGTCAGCCTCACCTCTGACAAGACTCAAAGATGCCCTTCTGCTTGAGGGACAGTGTGGATAGGGTCCCTACAGGCAAATCGAGGCATTCTGAACCCTTTAAGTAACAGAAATGGAGTTTGCACAGGAATCACTGCTAAACATGATCTTGTCAAGGGTCCAATGTCATTTGAAGGGGGTCATTTGCACAAAATAAGATTAATTATTGCCATTTTGTTGCAAAGACATTAGAAATCTCCCTCTAAACTGCTTTGATTGAAATCGTTTTGGTTCCTATCAAAAGTTTACAGTTAAACAGACCTATGGTTGTTTTAGCGCAGGTAGCTGCGTATTGTACTCAAGGTATTGTAGTCAATAAAGGGTTCATTTAAACTCGTGCATCAAGGTTATTTTTAATCCTTTACATCTTATCACATGTAAAGGATTTATGAAATAAGAACCCCCCAAAAATAAACGAAGAAAAACTGGTTAGAAGTTAAAACCGAGTGGTCCTACTGATGCCTGATCAGTGTAGGACGTTTGGTTTTTTTTTGTGCCTAATGGTCCTAATATGAAACCTATTTTTCTCCTTTTTGCATTTCTTGTTGATATCAACTGCTTAGGTCAAACATCCGTGGCTTTAAACTCCAGCTCTTAAATAGCCGTCATTCTCCCTCCTTTCACACTTATTTTCATTCTTATTAAGGAGTCAGTGACTGCAGACGGATGATGTGAGACAGCCGTCTGCCTGCCTGAGCTTCATTAAAACTGTCATTTGCCCATAAAAACCCACAGAATCGCACTGTTCTGCCGTCAGACTGTCCAATGACAGGATGAGAAAAGTTTTCAGGGTCTTATGGTTCATTGTCAGCCTGTGGCAACCGGGTTTCCTGAAGGCCTGATGATGCAGCGCAAAACTTTAAAGGATTAAACAGCAGAAAACTTAAGAGGTGTTTAAACTACTGGGACTTCTCAAAAACGTGAAGACACCCTGTTTATACAGAGGTGAATTGATGTTTTGCATGGTATACATCATTTAGAGCAGAGTCTGGGGTTAACCAAGGACACCTCAATGGAGTGCAGGACGTGGTGAGAGAGTGAGAGAGAAAACTGAAGTAAATAGAAGCTGCTCACTAAGTTATAATCCATTTGTTGGACTTTTAGCACTCTTCCTCCATGCTGGCAGCGAGAAGGGAACTTTCCCACGTGGAAAAGAGAAACTTGGAATGTTGGCCCTGGACTGACGACATCTGTTTTGCTTCGTAAAAGAAAAAAAAAGAAAAGTACTGAGGTACTTGTCCTGCGCGTACCGGCTGGACCTTCAATAAAAAGGTCCAGGTCCATGCGACTGCTTGGCAGATCTGATCACGGCTTTCTGTGACATCAGCCTGCTGAGGAAGTTCTCCTGGTGATGAGACGCAGACGGAGCTACTGCAGCAGATCTGGACGCTCCCGCCGGGACACATCAATTGCTGAAGGCTCCAAGTGCACATGCCTTGCTATTCCATGTTTCTGGACTTATCTAAAGTGTTGTAACAATGAGTGCTCATGTTAAATGCTTTTCTAAGCTCATAAAAAAAAAAAAAAAAAAAAAAAAAAAAAAAGGACGAGGTGCCAATGTAAAACACAGCGTAATGACATGGTTCCCCGTAAACCTGTGGAAGTAAGCTGCAGTTCATCGACAGACCACCGGGGGCTCCAAAAGCAAGTCAATCTGTTGATCTCCAGGTTCGAAATGTCCAACTTTGCACCAGAAATAAACATTTTCATACATCCGTTACAGCTGTACGCGAGATGATTTTCTTTGCATCACATCAGGTTAAATAATGAAAATAAAAATTACATAAAGCAACAAATTCATGAACAATTAGGGGCGTGGTCTTTTCATAGGCGGGTAGCCGTCATGACTACAGTTACTGAGCACAGTAAGAGACCTCACAGATGCTTTAAAAACTGCCGCCCCTAAACACAATCCCGCCTGTTCCCATTTGTGGTTCCATGTTGGTGGAACCAGCTGCCTGTTGCCATCAGAGCAGAGACGTCTCAACTTTCAAGCGGCTCTTGAAGACGCATCTCTTCCAAGAACATCTCCTCTCTTGTCCAACCGTACTTTTCTACATTCACTCTCGCTACACATCTGTCTTTTTTTTGGCACCTTACACGTTTCTCTTTTCACATTTAATCAATTCAACACTTAATGCCACCGTCTCTGACTGAAGTATAAACTGATTGTTTTCCTTACGGCTGGATTTTGGGACTTGAAATGGTTGAATGTTTTGTTTATGGTGGCTTGGTTTTAAGCTGTGCGTTTCTGAACGGAAACAGGAATAATGTACAGTTATGAGCCAGCCCCGCCCCTCACGGAAAATCAACCAATCAGAAAACATCTGAAGTAATATCATTTAAAGGAAGTTGTGATACTTGTTATTTATACTTGTTACTTTTGTTATTTATTACAAACTGCTATGGGATGTGACGGATGCAAGGCCAATGTACCGGTAAGTACTAGATGTGCCCTAGATAAGAAAATATCTGGAAATGGTCATCTGATGTCCACATTAAGTGCACGGGCCTTGATGTTTTTTTTTTGTGAAAACATTTAAGTGTGCATTATTATTTTTTAGTGCAAAGCATCTGCACAACTTGAAACCATCTGAGGAAAGTTAACTGGAGCAGGTACTGCAGCTGATAGAGTAACACAGCCCTCTAATCAATCCGCCGCCAATTCCCCGACTGCTGCATGGCGGAAGTGTGCATTAAAGTTTAATCATGTCTGTGATGTCTGAGCAGGACAGACTTCAGCTTCAATACAAACTGCTGGCTGCCTTTGCAAATTGATGTGTTTTTAAGGAGCTGATCAGCTGCTTTGGATAAAAGTAAATGTATCACCTTTTAATATTTTCAAACTGAACCGGTAGTCCTTTGGAGCTGTTGCTCGACTGACACTTCCACCTGAAACTGGAGAGCTAATTTAACACTTCTAGCAGAACGTAACGAGATGTGCGAGTTACGATCAACCCCGCGCTCTCCGTGTGCAGGTCACGTAGAGGGAAGCGGTCCTGGACGAGCCCGGAGGGAGCTCAAACCAGCCGTCCATCTGACAGACACCTCTCACACATCCAGGGCAGCCAGCACAAACTGCAGCGCGGAGACTGTAAACCATGCCGTAAAACGGCTGACATGATGCAAGATCGAGCTGAAGAAATACGGGGAGGCTGCGAAAACTGCATCAGAAGAAGAGGACGATCAGAATCTGTCGGCTAAAATTTCTGCTGAATGTGGAGCCCAGTTGGTGGCTCAAAGTCTCCACACAAAAGATAAAACCCCAGTTAAACTGCTGCAGCGCAGCCGGACCTTCTGCAGATTTTAATTAAGCAGAGCTAAAACAGAGTAGGTGAAATACTTTCCCCGTCTCCTACTTTCCCTTCATTTAAACTTCACAATGGGAAATAATAAGGCACAATTAAACTGGCAGGCGTATTGTAATGCAATGCATCGCATCAGCGAGCTGTAAAAACCTGACCAGACAAATGGATGCTTCTGCGTTTTCCAGCCCCGTGCATGATCACACACAGACGGGCAGCTTTTTTCTCTACATTTCCAGTATTGATCTACGACGTGACAATGCTGAGAGCATCTCCTCTGGCTGTGTGCTGGCCCTTCTGCTGAGGCGATCAAAGCTGAGGATAACGCTTCCACATGTTCACGCTCTCAGCGGTGAGTCATCACCTCTGCTAAGCACGTCTGAGGGAGAAGTTGCAGCATTCACCAAGGAAACCTCTAATGGACTACAGCCAAAACCTGCACGGTGCTGCATGCAAATTGTGATGCCAAAAATGCAGCGGATCAGTTGAAAAGTTGCTCTCGTGCTTTAGTATATGCTCGTACCTGTATCAGAGTAATCTGTTGCAGGTAACACGTGGTGCCTCTCCAACTCCAAATGAATCCAGTCAAAGCCAAGAGGAGGATGCTTCGCCGTCTTCCGTCACTGCTCCGACCTGCAGCTGCTCCACCAAGGTGTCAGCTCTGTCAGCTCTCCTCAGCCACCTCCTTATCTTCTCTGACCGTTTGCAGCTCGCGCAGAGGCTCAGCTCCTTTTTCTGCCAGAGAGAGCGAGTCAGACGGCTGAGACGGTGGGAGCAAGTGTGTGGGAGGAAATGTCTTATGAAGAGTGAGGAGTGTTTAGGTCAGACATCCGTGGCTTTAAACTCCAGCCCTTAAATAGCCGTCATTCTCCCTCCCTTCACAGCACGTCTGCCATCCCTCTGCTGTAACTAATGGATGCAAAGCTGGGCTGCCGTCTTTAAATCAAATGCCATTCTTACTGGGATTCATGACAAAAAAGAGCAGTGCTTGTGGTTGTGCAGGAAAATTAGAGGGGGAAAGCTGGGCAATGAGAGGAAAGTGAGGTAAGACCTCAGACGGCAGGCAGACGTTTGTCTTCAAACAGATCGTCTTCACTGTAATGGTCTATGATTTTCACTTGCCTGACTAAAGCGGCAAAAAGCATTTTCGTCACTAAACTTACCCAAATAGCACCAAAATGTGAAGTCTTATTTCATCTTCACTCACCTACACGATTAACGCCAAACCTCTCTCCAGCTCTGTCGCTGCGGTTCAAGTTAAAGTCTCACAAGCACAAAGCTGCAGTTAAAAGGGATGGACAGAAACGTTCGCTAAAGCTCCCAGCCATGTCCACTCATGAAATAAAAGCCCAGAGACATCCTGCATCGTTCCATCGGCTGCAGTCGACCCCAGATCTGAACACAAAACTGCAAAACTACTTAAAGGTTAGTCAGGAAAACGGGCAATATGCCACCATACGGAGGACGCCCCTACAGTTTAAGCTTAATGTGATTAGTGGAGGATGAGGGCAGCATCAGATAAGTCTCTTAACTGAGTCCATGAAGCTGGTTACCAGACAGCGTTTGATATCCTAAAATCGTTTGTGGTTTATCATTAATTCACTTCAATTTGTTCATGCAGGGATATTTTAAAACTGCTGAAACACACATTACCTTAAAAATAAAGTTAAGGGAAAACCCCAAAAGAACAGCTTCCAAAAAGAATAAAAATCACTGGACTAAAAGCATAAATCCTGATTGATCTCATAGCACAACAGAGCTGAGTAGATTTGTCACTTTTCATTGTAGGACAACTGAACCTGGTAAACAAATACCCTAAACAAACGTGAACTCCTGCAAACCAGGGAAAAACAGTTGCATAGAATTCAAACACTAAGATGCCAACATGCATCAAATCGGTTCTCCTGAGCAGAGTCGACCCTGGTCCAGACAGTCGACTCACGATGAGCCAGGAAAAAGAAAAAACGTACCCCTGTGTAACCCCGAAATCCAAGACTGCCGTTTCAGTTAGAAATTCACCATTTAAAACTAGATATCAGATATTCAATTTAATATAAAAAAAAGTCTTTATTTCAAGAGAAACCCCTCAAGTACACAGTGCGAATGGGAACTCGCTGGCGGCAGTCAAACATCCGGGGTACAGCAGAGCTCCTTCACAGTTGCATGTCCAGGATTACGCCAGCTGTTAGAGCACCGCACGCACTCCTAACCCACTTCTGTTGGTATGAAGCCTTTGGACCACCGTCATCTGTAAGTCATTTAGAGAGCTTTCAGAGTCCAGAATGTCCTCTATTATCCGTCCACCTCGCAGGGATGTCGCATTCCACTGATCAAGCAGGGAGATGAAAACCATCAGGAAATGTAATGCTTGCTGCTCATACCGTACCAGTTACCAGAAAAATGCCATTGTCAGAACTTGTCATAGTACAGTGGGGCCAAAAAGTGTTTGGTCAGCCAGTGATTGTGCAGGTTCACTTTAACTGAGACAAAAAGGGGGAAAGGGGAAGAAAAAAAAAAAAAAAGTTAATCACATTGTAGGATTTTTAAAGAATTTGTAACTTACGGTGGCAAAACATTGGGTCCAACTTAAAACTTTGTAACAGTCAAATGTTTCCTGCAAGCGTTCACCAGGTCTGCAGACTGCAGCTGGCGTTATGGCTTGTTCCTCCATGCAGATCTCTAGAGCGGTGATGTTTTGGGGCTGTTGCTGGGCAACAAGGACTTTCAACTCCCTCCAGAAATGTTCTATGGGGTTGAGGTCTGGAGACTGGCTGGGCCACTCCAGGACTTTGAAATGCTTTTTACAGAGCCACTCCGCCATTGCCCGAACAGAATGCTGGAAGACCCAGCCATGGTCCATCTTCAATGCTCTCCTCTGATGGAAGGAGGTTTGTTTGAAATCTCATGATACATGGCTCTGTTCAGTCTTCCCTCAACACCGATTGGTCACCCTGTCCCTTTCCAAAAAAAAAAAAAAAAAAAAAAACAGCCCCAAACCACGATGTTTCACAGTAGGTGGTGTTCCACATGGTGTTCTACCAATCCTCTTCTGGATCATTCATGCGCTCTGGCAGACTTCAGACAGGCCTGGACCTGTACTGGCTTCAGCAGGGGGACACGCCTGGACCTACAGGAGTTGAGTCCCTCTCATTGTAGCGTGTTACTGATGGTGGCCTTTGTTACTTTAGTCCCAGGTCTACGCAGGTCATTCATCAGGTCCCTGTGTGGTCCTGGGATGTTTGCTCATTGTTCTCATGATCATTTTGACCCCATGAGATAAGATCTTGGTGGGGCCCCAGATGGAGGGAGATCATCAGTGGTCTTGTAAGTCTTCAGCTTTCTTACAGTTCCTCCCAGAGGTGATTCATTCACACCAACCTGCTCCCCTGTGTAGATTCACTCTTCCCAACCTGGTGCAGGTCTGCAAGTTTCTTCCTGGTGTCCTTCAACAGCTCTTTGGTCTTAGCCATGGTTGAGTTTGGAGTCTGACTGCTTGAGGTTGTGGACAGGTGACTTTTATACGACTTCAAACAGGTGACATTAATACAGGTAACGAGTGGAGGACAGAAGAGCCTCTTAAAGAAGAAGTTACAGGTCTTGCTTTTTTGTGGGTCACCAAATACTTATTATTATTATTATTATTTACAAATAAATTCTTTAATTCTTTATATATCGTGATTTCCAGAATGTTGTTATTCCTCATTTTTGTCTCTCATAGTTGAAGTGTAGCTATGATGAAAAATACAGACCTCTCATCTTTCTAAGTAGGAGAACTTTATACATCTGCTGGACAAACTATGGTCCTAAGAGGCCTGTCAGGCCTAAAATCTGTTTTTTTTTGTCCTTCAGACATTTCATTTGAAAGAAAACCAGCAAAAAAAAAAAAAGCTGGGATTTGGACCTGGATAATTGGATTAAGTTTTGTTTTAGAAAATAAAAGAATTATTTATATACATGTCAAGTGGGTAGAATACGTTGTACAGATTCCCGTTTGCTGCCGGTTTTAAAACTAACAGAGCAATAAACATTATAAAGTCATGGTTTATCTAGACGTTAGATTTGAGGTTTGTCTAGAGGGATCATCAGATTTATTATCAACAAGCCATCAGTGCCTGGTATAACACAGAGAGGTTGACTCTTGACAGCCTCGTTAGTTTTCATGATCCACTATAAGTCTCGTGAACTCGGGACACTTGCCATTACTGGTCACAGCTGGTCCTCTGCTGGCCAGTTTCAGACAAAATCCCCAAAATGCAAAATAAATATTAACAACTCACTGCTACAAGCACATAATTTAACTGCAGAATAAATAAAATATTCGCAGTGAAGATGTGTGTTCAGAAACATCAAAATACTTATAAACATCTCACATCAGTAAGCAGCTGACCGACAACTGCTGCTTAGAAACGAAGGCTCCATCCACTCACATGTGTGACATCATGTCTTCAGGGCCAGACTGTGAGTCAGCCGCAGGCCATGGGCTCACACTAAGCAGACCAGGGACGTCACAGCGCCCACAAACATGAACAAATAAGGCTCCGGAGGCCCCTTAAATACCTCAAATCATACCTGAGGCTCACCAACACATCTGCTGAGAGCTTCTGACCACCACAGGGAGCAGCGACCACAGACTGCACGTAGATCTCTCCTCTTTATTGTTTCAGTCCGCCAGCCCTAATGAGCTTGTGCTCTTTAGAGGACGTTTATGGCCTGACAGCCGTTCAAGGATTGAAGTGACACTGGTGAATGACCTGCGATGAAGGAGACTATTAAGATCCTTAAGGTCAGCCAATCATCTCCACAGCTAACAGACTGCGATTAAGATGTTATCCCAGGCCTGAGCAAGACAAAAAAAACAAACCAAAAAAAGGCTAATTTAATCAGTCCCTGGTCAAGAGGTCCTCCCCGGCTCTCTCTCTCACACACACACACATACTAACTTTACCAGTGAGGAGGTGGGCTTTCCAGGAATCCAGTGAACTAATATTAATCGTACATCATCGGTTCAAGATACGTTTTTATCTCTTTGTAATTTATGCTTTAAGGGTTGTGGACAAAATTGGCTAGGTGAAGGTGAATAAACCCAAATGTACTAAAAGGTTGTTTTTTATTCGTAGGTAGCACAAACGTGTGCCGGGAACACTTGCTTAGCTCTTGCACGTCTCTGGCCCCACTGGATGCGACGCAGTCGGTGAATCCAAAGTCGAGATCTTCTTCGCTTTGAAGAGAAATCTCACAGGACGATTCGAGGACAGTGGCGCTCATAAAAAGAAAAGAAACACCGCTCAGTGGAAACGCCTCATTTAAGCCGTTTAAAAAGGTCAGAGTTTAAAAAGTTGTGCAGATGGTTTTTTTCTTCATTTCCTTCCCGTTCTTAATCTCTCTGCCTTTCAGACTATTTGGGAAATCCCACGCTGCATCCCAACTGCTGCTTTCAATCAGGAAAATCGCTTCATTTTAATGAGCGCAATAAAGACCTTCAGCCCAGAGAGAAACCCGGTTACCACGAATAATGATCAATAAAGGAACATTACGTGGAGGTACATCACCAAAGCTAGGTTCAGACTACATGTTTTTTGGATTCGGGATGATGGTTGGCCTGTTCGGATGACAAAACACCAACCGGTCAGGAGTTTTAAAGTCATTTGACTGGTCACTTGCATGATTGGTCACAGATGGAAGGTCAGACAGCTGCCAGTAACCCGACCGGCTTCTTAACCAAACTAATGTGGGAAATAAAGCATCCCGACACACGAAACAGAATATGGAGCAAGTGGAAAAGAAGCCAACTGTGTCTCCCACTGCTTTGTAGATTTCCTCTTCTGGATTCCCTTCTTCAGCCAGTGCCTTGCCCTGTCATCGGCTGTAACTGCAGTAGGGATTGCACCGACAGCTCAGCATCGCTTCGGCAATAAGCTGCATAAATAAATAAACATGCATAAAACAATAAACAATAAACATTAACAATAACCAACCATACTTGTTTGTTATGATGAGGCACTTGCATCAAAGTGGCTTTCTAAAAGCCAGAAAGCCATTTAAACCAGTCACTTGTTGCCAAAACCGAACAAAAATTATGACTTCTCAAAAAACAAAATCTCAAAAAATATTGGCAAAGGAAAGCAGGAAGGGCTTTAACCTAAAAGTTGTTTCGATATGTGATGAAGAAAATGCTGAGTGGTCATAAAGGACTAAATGAGCTCCTGGAAATTTTGCGCTCATGTATCTACATTTAAACACAGAAACCCATTTGATCTGTGGGATCAGTTAGAAACCCATTAACAGTGAGTCGTAAAACCACATCTAATGTTACATTTTAAATATGAATAAAATTAGACTAACTCATGGAAAACCTTGTTTCAGTTCTTTCATTACCAGATTTCTCAAATAGATGCCATATTGTGTAGAAGTTGTTAGAACCTAGTGTGCGGCAGAAACGTATCAGCCAAGCCAGCACACTGGTTCTCTGTTGAGCCTCCCCGGTCTTCGGGCCTACCCCATTCCATCCCACTGACATGGTCTTCAGAGAGGCTGCTCAGTCTGGTCTTTGTTAGCAGCTACTCAGCGCTTTTATGTGCACAGCTGCAGGAACCCCACAGTCTCCACTTGGACGAGGAAATATGGAAAAATGTGTAGGAGCATGGAGATGATTGTTCTCACTGTTGTCACGTCCTTAACGGCGAGGGTTACCAGACTGGTTTTTAAATGTATGTGAAATAATAACATCGGACGTCTACAAGAAAGACTTTAAATGTGAAACATGGATTTTATGGATTGCCGGCTTGTAAAATTTATACATCTAGTAGGAAAAAAAAACAATAAATATTATAACCTAACTATGATCTCAAAACTTCAGTTATACAATAAGATAAAATACAATTACATTTGAATCATTTCTACATTTGAAGTCCTAATGAAATCAAAACTAACTCTTTTATTTGATACTATAGCAAATGAAAGAAAGTGTATGCATTCATGAGCTACAGTGATTCCATCGTCGAAGCCTGACCAGACCAGACCAGCTGAGTCTCTCAAGGGGAGAGGGGCAACCAGACTATGACGGAAAAAGTTCACGCTCTGGGCTTCTGGTTGTCTAAGTGCCCCCCAAGACGGGGGTCAATGGAGTTGTACAGCAATGGATAAAGTTCGTATGGAGTACATTTTCTTTCCTCTTCCAGTTTCCATGACATTTGTCGGATACCCTGCGTTTAACGTGCAGATCTAGTGTTCGCCTGTCCTTTTTACCATAAACCGCCACAACTGGCCACAAAAATGACAAAACGGGGCTTTGCAAGAAGTAAAACCTAGACAGAAAACGCTCAGCTGTCTGACGGCGTATTTCAACCTGCGACATAGGGATCATACGTCCTTCTACACGCCCAAACATCTTACACTATGTTACACGGAAAACGCCTCCCGATTCGCCTTCAGGCGCAGGGTGGCATTTATATTACCAAACAAGCGTTCAACACATGTTCATCATCCAGCGATTATGGAGGGATCTAATCTAAAAGATTCCTAAAGATTGAATTTATGCATTAAAGTGCGGAAATGAAAGATAATAAAACATCTACGTTTTCCAACTAACAAATAAGTTAAAACAGTGTTTCATATAAACAGAAACACATCAAAGTAAGACTTCTGCAATGTTTGATTCTTTTTATCTATTATAATTATTATTTTAAGTTCATTTCCCAGGAGGAATGGTATGTGCTTTAATTTAGAAAAGCCTATATAAAAATGCATACTTTTAAGATCCATAACTGTTTCAGTGCTCTTTGTAAAGTTTACAGTAAAATTCTTTTTTTTTTTTTTTTTTTTTTTACAGTAAAATTCAACACAATGTAGAATTTGCAGGACTATTCAGTTTTAGTCGCCATCCGGGCAACAAAACTAAAGCTGGTTGGTTACCATCAAATTATGTTTAAGTGACTGTAGAAGTGAAATCAGCCCAGCAGATGAAAAGCTGAGAGGATGTGGCAGTAAGCGTTTAGCAGTGTAGCCCACCTGGTACTGGAGCGAATCAGCAAAAACGCCACATGCCGCTTTTCGAGACGCCAGCTCCGAATATCGCAGTGTAAAATGTTCACCTTCACGGGAGAACACAAAGAAGAACGGGAACAGAATAATGACAAATTACACTTTGTTATTTCCGATAGCTTTTAAGTGTCAGATTACTCAGGTGTTCTTTGCAGGTGAAATCTTTCAACAATAATCATCTCATGAACACCAAATACCAAAGTGAAACACGCCATCATTTCCAACTTACTGCCGACATCGTCATCCTCAAACTGGACTCAACCCATAACACCCCCTAAATGGTGACAAGTTGGCTCGGGGGGGTGTTGGAGTGTGTGTGTGTAGGTATGTGTGTGTGTGTGTGTGTGTGTGTGTGTGTGTGTGTGTGTGTGTGTGTGTGTGTGTGTGTTTGTGTGTAGGTATGTGTGTGTGTGTGTGTGTGGGGGGGGGGGGGGGGGGGGTGTTAGTGTCAGCTGCCTTGCAGGGTGATGTCATGGTCAACAGGCTCTGGAAATGTTTTTTCAGCTCAAGCTACTGGATAAACAGTTTAAATTTAGGTAAACTTCACTGTATCAAGGGCCCATTAACAAGATTAAGTACTGGAAAGCAAGTGGAATTTAATCACAGCACGTCCCTGTCACTGGAAGACGCTTTAGACTTTTTTATAAGTGTTTTATAAGTGATCCAGCTGTTTAATGTTTAAACTCCTATCAGTGTTTTTTACTCATTTAGATTAAATTCTAACTAAAGTACTTCTTCATCTGTCTTCAGATATTTACAGTATGTCTAGACACACACACATACACACACACACACACACACACACACACACACACACACACACACACACACACACACACACACACTGAAACGTTACAATAAGCAACTAAAACAGGATTTCAGTCTTGTCAGAGGAGGAAAAAGAAGAGAGAAATGCGTACTGCTGCTCTCTCTGCTCCAAGTTTCGTATGAATTTCCTCGGGTCAGGGTGGTTATGGGCTCTACCGCTCAATGCCGCCTGGTAGCAGTAAAAAAACGCTCCATTAGTGGGATTTCTCCTGGTACTCCGTCTTCCTCCCACAGGAGGATGTCACGATGACTTAACGCAACTAACATGAAGCCAAACGAGGAAGCCTGAATGAAAATATGAATATTCACCGCGGTTTAGTAGGTTACACGGGACAGACCGGCCTCCTGTCCAGGGTGCACACCTGTCTTTCAAGAAGACAGCAGGGAGAGGCTTCAGCAGATGCATAGATGGTAATGATGGAGGGAGCTTAGATGGCTGCTGCATTTCAATTGGCTGCGACTGCATACACTGCAGCGGTGGTGAAGACTGACACACGACTCGCACGCTAAGGAACAACAACATCATTCCTACAGAGTAAGGAAGCTTCAAGACTGAATCCCAAAAAGCTTTGGCCTTTTTTTCAGAGGGGTAACGGTTCAACTTGAGTCCGTTTGAAGCCTCAGCACTTGCAGTTTCTGACTTGATGGGAACTGTCCTTCTAGATCTGCTGCCCAAAGCCACTGAAATGCCCCAGACGAGTTCAACAGATGGAACAAGTGCAGCCAGAGGATAGATCAGAGCCTTCAGTGATGCGCTTAAAAAAACCAAAAAAACTTGGATACCTCATTTCAGGTCTGTACAGTCAAACACCTGACTTTTCCTGACTTTTCCTGACTTTTCCTGACTTTTCCTGACTTTTCCGTTGATGCTGGTATAAGGTTGACTGCCATGAGATTTGTTAAACATGTGTCTATTTTGGGAGGAAAAGCAACTAAATATGGCGAATATGGTTAACACGTCTAAAATTAGAATGGCTGGAATGGCATTATAATTACCGTATGATGGGAAGAACACGTTACTCAGCTGCATCCAGAGGTTTTATAGTACGACTGAATATTGTTTTGGAAAAGATGGTGTGAATCAGAACCTTGATGTTCCAGTTTAGGCAACTGTCAAGGCCAAATCAAGCCTGGCTGCAAAGAAGGAAAAACAGTCATCCACAGTCAGTGAACATGCCAGAAACTGTGGCAGGCAGAGAGCACGCCGTCTTCCCGCTGCACACCAGTGAAGCTCACAGCAGGAATGAAGTCACATTTTTAGTGATTTTGCGACCTTGTGGAAATTTTCTTTTTTTTTTTTTTAACCCAAAACCCAGTCCAGCAGCATAGGCCAGGACAATGAGTACAATCAGTACTGGCCACTTTATTAGTTTCACCTGCTTCACTCAAAACAGCACTTTATTAGGAATACCAGGTGTAAGTAATAATCTGTCTGGTGAGAGCATAGTTTTATCAGTATAAGGCCAGGCTCTAAATGGTTGACCAGCTGTTACAAAGGGACCACACACACACACACACACACACACACACACACACACACACACACACACACACACACACACACACACACACACACACACACACACACACACACACACACACACACACGAGAGGAGTCCCACTCCTTCAGAGGAAATTCCTGATGACGCAGCAGAGAGAGCCTCTTGGAGAACCCCCTCCCCATTCCCAGTCGGTTTCTGTTTACCTAAAACTGACATCCATCTCCAGGCGACTGAGTCCTATCACAAAAACCATGGTGAGGAAAACACAAACATCTCTAACAGAGATGAGAGAGAAATCTGGGAACGTTCAGGGATACCAGAGAGGAGGTTGAACTGCGCTATGCTCCTCCACGTTCTCTGACTAACATACAGTGTTGTTATGACGAAATCTAAAATACTTTGTTTTGTGCAGAGTACCCTTCTTCAGGAGAGCTTTTTTTCAACCATCAGCTCTCTATGACATCACAGAGGGCTGAATTTCCTAGTAGGTTCATCTTGTCCAAGCTGCAGACGTCCACAACCAGGAGCTTCGGCAGTCATTTCAAAAGTGGAAGCTTAAGGCGTCGCAGCAAGGATCTAGTGTATGTTCCACCTCTGTGCATCTGGTGGTACTTCTGAGAAAGCATTTTGTTGCCTCCAAAGACGGTACGGGTAGTGGATCAGTGTCATCTCACCCATAAACAGAGACACTAACCGAGCTCTGCCACTGCCGCCGCTGCCAGCTCAGGGGAATGTTAGCAGTTCATCAACTTACAAATCCCACATCTGCACTTACATACATGGACACGGAGTCACAATAAAGGCATATCAGACTCATCTTAAATGTGCTGATATAGCAGGACATTTGTAGATTCCACCCATCAGAGGACAATGTTCTGAAGGAGGGGTTAAAAACAGTAGCATCTATGACCGATTTACTGATAAACTTGTATAAAAGTTAAGATTTAGAACTTACAACAACAGCCAACTCAACCACATCAGCTCAGATCCAACTGCAGCAACTGTAGTCATCTAGAAGAAGCTTCTGACAGCAAGGTGACCGCAAAAAGCACACAATCCATGAGCAGCGCAGGAGAAATTTAATCCAGCTCTGCCATCAGTGGAGCGCTCTTCCTGATGCTGTTAAAGAAAATGTACATCAACAGCGACTTTATCATGGACATGCGAAGCTGCGGTTGATGTTCTCGATGGTGGACTGGAGCAGATATGTGCACGGGTCATCTGCCTCCCCGCAGGAAGTCTGCAATAAAAAGAAGCCAAAATCAATACTGGTAATAAGCCATCAACTGAACAAAGGAGGTCAACGCCTCCAGACAGCGAGGGATTAGAGCCGGCAAGCTCGTCTGCATGCAGCAGTCCAGACGCAGACATCCTACGCTTGGATGCAAGTTTTACCGAGGAGCATTTCTACATTTGCTGGATGTAATGAGGGATCCGTGCATTCTTCTACCACAACGTGGATATCACTGTGCATTTACTAGCTTTTATTGATGTTTATTAACTTCCATTGATCTCGCACAGTTTGAGGTTTGCACTCAACTCCATTGTACAAACTACAATGACGAAGGGATTCTGGCATCTTCATGAAGTTAACGAGATGGTTTTGTACTTGCAAGCACAACTGATGGCTCTTTTATTTGCCATTACAGACATGTTAAACTTAAAAAGAACAAAATGTTGGTCATCAAAGTTCTGTGACAAATTTCAGAAAAAAAAAAAGGGGGGGGGGTTAAAACTCGCTGTTGCAAGATAGTTGTTAAAAATAGCTGCTGAAAGCCTTAATTTCACCATACTTCTACTGCTCTCCTTTTTTTTTTATTATTGCAATTTGAACAGGTCTACGCATCCCTGGATTACCCATTACTAGTTTATTTCTTTTTGCAAATCTCTTATGGACTATTATATGTGTGTCCATTTGTTCGTTGACGAGGGGTTTCATCGTGCAGGAATTAATGTGTAGAAACCTAAAATTAGATGTGTAAAGCATCAGCAAATTATCCACCTCCAGCAGTGGCTGCGAATGAACAACAAACGTTAAATTTTAGCCATTTAAAAGCAGAGCACAGCGCAGATGTGCTGTAAATGGTAACCAGTGCCATCTCTTAAGGTTGGGGAAGTAGGAGGGTTAGTATAACTTTTCCTCTTAACTATATTAGATCCTTTAGCTGAAGAAAGCACTGAAAATACTTGCATGATGGTCTTGTGTTACTCCAGGTCTGTACATGTCTTCTGATTCACATCAACAGGTCAGAGATGAGTCTGGGATGGATGCTCTCCTGGTGATCCATTTCTGAGAAGAAAAGCTCTGACAAAAATCTTGGAAAACTGTTTACTGGCTCACGTACAAAAAGCACAGGGGATTCCAGTGTTCCTGCATGCCAGGGATAGCGCTTATGTAATTTCCAGGACCAAAACAAGACTTCCCATGCTGTACTACAAACGCTAGATACTGCTCCATCTTAGGGGTTATCTGAAGGTTGTCTGAAGGACACGAGTAAGTCACGTAATACTGCAACTACAATATGTGACGCTCCTCCGATGACCACTGAGAGCTGGCTCCAATGTCTCCCACAACCCCAAAGATAAATGTCTAACTTTACAGAAACAAACGTATTTACTGCTTGCTTTTCAAAGAAAAGAAAACTGTTATTATAGCTAAAGGAAACTACAACTTCATTACTTCATTCAGCCCTTCTCTCCTGAACGTACCAAGAGATGATATTGCTTTAGAAAAAAGAAAAGAAAAAATTATTTTAATTCTAAATCCCTAAACCGGTTTGAACCACTGCCTGGATCAGAGGCACCACTGCAGTTGCATAATGATCATTGTCTCATCATCCATCAAATCGCTCCACTTAAAATCAGGAAACAACTATCTAATAAATTGGCCCTGAGATCAATAATCAAATTTGAGCCCTTAGAAAACATGAATGTCAATGAAAGGTTCACAAATCTCATTTCCATTAAGAATCAGAAAGTGGTTAAAGATTCAAGAGCAGTGTACTTCTCACAACTGACATCAGTAACGATTAATGGCATTAATCACCTGTTATAAATAGATCATCTAATTAATTTAAGCACCTGTTAATATACCTGAGCAGTCCGCACAAGAAAGGTCTGTTTGGAAATGTGTGCAAATAATTTTAAAGTTTGTACTTCAAGCTAAAGGAAGGTGAATCATGTTCTGTCAACCTGTAAAAGATATCTGCCTAAAAATGTTAGATAAAAAGATCAAAGGATTCATTTTCACTGTTTTAGGTAAAACTGGGGAACAAACGGTCAATAAAAGAGGAGGCTGGTGTGTGAAATATCCGTCCTATTAACAGGAACGGGGCTTTTGAATTTAAAAAATCAGGGAAAAGTGAAATTTTTAAAAGTAAACAGGAAGTATTACTAAAAAGGTTTTACATTTAATTTCTGCATACACAGGTTTTTGCCAAGGAGAGAGTTGAATTCACTGAACATTTATTCTCAAACAGAGAGGAAGCAGAGTTTGATGACCTCTAGGACTGAGCAGGTTTATCAGAACGAGTTCAGCATGGAATCAGGCCTGAGTTTAACGTTCAGCCACATGTTTCCAGTAAAATCTAGGTACTATGGATCCTTGGTTGTGCTGAGCTCGCTGTCATTTGAATGATGAAGTCCTCAACTAAGTCATGATCCTGGATAAGAATGCAACAAAGGCACGCAGAAGAGCCAACTTGTTTGATTCAAGTCTCTTAAGGCCGATGTTTATATTTTCCTGGACCCCTTAAAACATTTGTTTTTCATGGAAACCTCCAACTGCCAATTTTGAAACTGAAAGAATCCTTTTAGTCAGCATTTCTGTCTAATCAGTAACATTTGTACATGTGGCAAGATTAACAAGGTTATAACGAAACAAGAAAGTTAAAAAGAAAAACCACTGAGCTCTGAAATATGTACGTCACCATGACGACTGGATAGCAGCACAAACTGACTTTAATCTCATTTTTTTGTTGCATTTGTAGGGCTGCTTATATATGACTAGTGACCTCTGATTTACTAACGGGAAATGTATAAATAGTGATGTCAGAATCAAATCGAAAGGATAAGAAGAAATTGAGGCATATCTCACAGGTCCTTTTCTGAAAAGATTGAATACTACATTAGATATGAACAGACTGACCAGCAGGTCACCCTCACTTTTTTACCGATTACATTCTGGTCGTCGTGCACGTGCACCATGCAGCACATTAAACGTGAAAGTGATGCGCGCACACGTAGCAGGACCGGCGTGGTGCAAACATGATGATCTCCAGAGGTTTTCTAAAGAGCAGTTTTAACGCCTCCCTTTTTCTCACAATTCGGGGCGCCGTATTGTATATGGGCAAAGAAGGCCCTTGAAGGCGACTCCAGCACGCCCACTTTATGTCAATCAATGTCAAATGTCAATGTCAAAGCCATGGCCACCAGCTCCATCACCCCACCAACAATGGGCCCAGAGCAGCACAGGCTGCTCACTGAGAGGATCTGAGCTTTTAACTTAGAGTCTCCAAAGGTTGTCAATAATACCTGAAAATGTTGCTATTATACTATGTCGACTTTTGGAAACAGTCGTTAAGTAAGTACCTGTCGCTAAGTATAGCGACAAAGTCGCTAAGTTTACACTAGAGACAGCTAACGTATTAGCTCGCTGCATGAAAGCTCAAGCCTGCCGTTACAGCAGCGAGGGTTGAAGTAGCTTAATTCTTGAAAAATTTGAATCACCGAGAATAAGAATCTTGTATTTTGTGTAAAAATCCATCCCCACCCACTATACAATGTTAAAGACAGTTTCTTCTGCATATGCTGGCTTGGCCCTCTGGAAACCACTACTAGTCAAAGTCTTCGTCCATCAAATTTGAAGTCATTAGTAACAATTCAAGTGGACCAATTTATTTAAAATCACAAAAGGTGGCATTATTAACACCTCGTTATTGTAGTTCACTGCTTGAAAACTGATCCATTCCAACTTTCTTTAGACATATAAAATGCAGTAAAGCAAACTGAGAGTGGACATGACATACAGCTGCTTATTCTTAATGTTGTAGCCGCTGTGATCTGCAACATCTGGAATGTTTAGCATCTCACACACTGTTTATAACAAACTCATGAAACATTAAACAAGTTCATTGTAGTGATTTGTACTGCCTGTTTAAACAGGATCAGGTGAGGAGACACATTTCTTCAGGACGACTAACATCTGTGAGGATGTCTTGTTGTAAACTCATGCCGTAATTGGACAAAAAAGATTAAACTACAAACGTTCCGCTCTTGTCTTAAAGAGTCGTTCCAGAATCCGATAGGGTCCAGGAGGCCGTGGGCGATCTCATAATGTGTCCAGAATTTTCTGAAAAAGGCTGTTTAAGTCAACAATATTGATTAATCACACGTTCTGGTCAAAGCAGCTTCGTTCATTTTGGTGAGAGATCGTAATCTTGGTTGGAGCAATTTAGCTGGTTAACGTAGGAATTTTGTTTTGTTGCAAAAATAAACAAATAAAAACTATTTACATTTCATATTTTGTGTTAACACGAAGCTGTAAATTAATTGAGTTGGGGCGCCTTCCTGCAATCTCAGCTGTAAGGTGACAACTGGGGCAAATGAGTGTCTTTTACACGTCTCGCTGTTACAACAAATATCAGAACATGGTCAATAATACTGCAAGTCTTCAGTCTTTCCATGATCTGCATCAGTAACCAACAAGGAGCGCTGTCTTTAACAATCTTTCTAAACTCTGCAAAGTCATCTAGTGTATGCTCTGTAAGTCATGTTATGGAGGCCCGCTTCACTTTTGGCATGTTCATTTCTACAAACTCTTAAAAAAAGATGGATGTGTGCACCAAATGATTAGAGGGCAAGCCCCTTAAACCGGCAGCCGGCCACATCTGGACATTAGTGGGAGTTTATTGCCAACGATTTCACAGAGGAGCAGTGGATTCAAAACGCGAGGGTGACTTGTGCAACATTTTCATGAGTCGATGATGTAAAATGATGCCCAAGGCAGCCAGTTCCTACATAAACAAAATCTCTGGTACGTTAAATGACCTGTAGACACAAAACAACACAACCTCAACACAGTTTTGACAAGTATTCTTTCTGCAAATCACCATGAAAATGGTGAAAGAAAAGGGATTAAAAAAACAGACTTGTTTCCATTAGGCATGCTTTCTATTCACAACTACATTTCAAACAATTAAAAAAATAAAAAAATAAAAATAAACAAACGTAATGCAAAACAGCTGACGGGGGTGGGGGGGGGTGGCCCTGCAAAGGAAGTGTGTCTGTATCCTGTTTTTAATTATGTATTGACAAAACCCTGAGGACCGACCTAATTTCAGTCTTGACAGGCAGTTAGTCAGCCGGTGTGGGACATGGTACAAACCTGCATCAAGGGGAACTAAAGCTCTCTCAGACTTCTGGCTTCTTCAAGTTTCAATTCAAATAAAACTACAGGGAGAAATATTCTGAAGTAATAAAACAGTTTTTTAGGTGTGACGCGTTTGTGACGGCTGAAGGCAAAGTAAAGCGTACCCTCGATGAAACAAACACGCCAGGATACACTTTAGACTTAAAAAGAGTGAAAACAGAAAGACGTCTGCTTGTACAAGCAACAGCCTCCACCAGCTCCTCCACAAGAGCATCACTTTCCTCTTATTCTTCAAAAGTTAAAAAAGTCAACTCAAGATTTTTGGCTACACAGCATCATTGAGTGAATTAGTTTATTCAGATGTCTCCTTCTTGCACATTTTATCTGCTCCTAAATACAGCTCTCACATTATCCCGGTGAGTATTATAAGAATATAGATTCATCTTTGTTTTGTCAGTGTGATCAGTGAATAAAAAGAAAACAAACTGTTCAACCACTTAAATCATTATGGCAAAGAGTTCTGGATATAATAAAGAAATACACAAAACCAAGGAGTGAAAGGATTCCTTTAAAACTGAGGCTTCTTCGTCATCTTCACGCTACGAGCCAACCTCCAGCTCATTTTAACTGAGTATGAAAACAGTCAAGCAGCTGCCAGAGCATGAAAACAGAAACTGTTGCTCCTGGAAAACCCATGTTGGTAATCACTCCGGGAACTGTTTGGAGTTCTTCTGTTTTCGTCAAACTGACAGCACAACATCTGACTCGGATGTGCGTTTTCTCTTTTTACTTGACTGTTACTACAATAGGCGCTTTAGTGTCCAGCAGACATTAATCTGTCAGTGTTTCCGGTTGACTGCAGTCTCCTGGCATCTACGAGGTTTTCTGTGCTCTAAAGTCAATGTCTTGGAGATTTACTTTAACAAGCATGAATACTATCTAAACCTTGGAACTCGGGCCAAATCCTCTAATCCTCTTTGACCAACCGCCAACAAATGCTGGAGACCAGACAAATCAACATCTCACATGAGATGAAACAGACAACGTTTCATCAATGTTTGTCACTGAGAACTAGAAATCGCAGCCAACATCACTTCAGGCTTCAAGTGCAAGCGTGTAATCCCAATTCAGAAAACACCGGGACACTAAAGTGACAATAAAAGCAAATCTCATTCAGTGGCAGTAAACCTCATCAAACATTTCAAAGAATCTGGAGAAATCTCTGTATGCAGGACACAAAGTACAAGCGTCCATCGAGGTAACGTCTCTCATTTTACAGCAAAACAACGGAAAATGGGACACGACATCCGTTACATACGGTTGTTTTTGTAGTAGAAGAATTGAAAACACTTTGAAAGATGCTACACAATCCTAAACATTACCCTGCACTAATTACTTTTTATAAGATAGAACATTTCAGCAGTTTAAACATTTAACATGCATTAAAAATGTCAATGAGATTTTTAACCCATTGAATTCTGTTTTTATTTACATTTTGGGGATGTGGGGACTGGCCGGCCGAAACGGAAAACAATCCACCGATATGGTTTCATCGCTGCAGAAACATGTTAACCAGTAAATGTTGGGTTATCAGTGGTTCTGATGTGCAACTCAGCCAAAGACGTCACTACAGCCCGTGAACATACATGTTTTGTAGATGACCTTTACTAGAAGGTCACAATATTGGTGCTTTGCTTTTATACAAACAAGCAGACATATCAGCGCGATCTTTTCCCAGAGTTGCGTACAGGTACCTTTGTTAGATTTAACTCAGACTTTTCTATCAGAGAGGTGTCTTCTGTATGCAAGTCTAGCATTTTGCATTGTTTCTACAAAAAGGCTCAAACATTTAAATCGGCACACTGAGGACTGCAGAAAGGGTCAATGCGGGGTCGTCTTTTCAAGTGTGAGCCCAGGAATTGAACCACCAGCCTTTGATTGGCCCGTCAGTGGGTCGCGCTCTTTGATGATGATTAGATGAGCCAATGGCTGTCGATAATCGGTTGCGAAGGGACCGGAGCTCAGACATCTGTATGTTTCAGCTCCACAGGAAAATATTTTGTCATGTTTGGAAGAGGAGAGTAAACGTGGATGTTCAGATGTCCGCATTTTTAATTTAACACTAAATGTCACAAGTGTACACGAGGACATTTACATGCACTTTCAATAAAGCATGCACCATAGTGATGAATGACATGCTTTTGATGGGTATTATCAAAAGAAGGATGCAACAATTGTTCATCTGGTGGCTACAATTCATTGGTTTTCATCTTCAGCTTCCTGCAGTGTCTGTTATTTGCTTTATTGTTCTCTCAGCCACCACTGCTCATCTCTTCCTGTGCAGCCAGACCCGGGATCATTTACCTCGGATCATTTACAGCCGACCTCTACGGGAACATTTGTCTCTGCTGCAGCTGCTAACTCTCACACATGAAGACTGATACTCACGCATGGTTTTTACGTACCTACGCCACATGTTCATTGTCTCATATTTTTAAAACAAATGCATAAACGAAAGTAAAACAATGTAGTGAGAAGAGAATGACGGCTCACAGCAAGATAAATGGTGCAGCAGACTATGCTTTCAGACCGGTCTGCACTGCAGTCATGCCTAGGTGTCATTTTTTTATGTTTTATGAACATCCGCTGAGTCTTACACTTTTTCCACCCTTTTCTTTGTTTTATGTTTGAGGCTATAATGGCGTTTGAGAACTCAGAAGAGACAGGACGGTGGGGAGAAAGGAGGAGCACATCTCAGCATTCGAACCTGGGTCAGCTGCAGTAACAATGGAAAGTGACAAACAGGCGTTCACAAGGGCACTAGGCTGCCGATGCAGCCAAGCCCAAACGTTTGACTGACCGCTGGGGGTTGGCTTCAAACGCAAGCCAGTCTTCACTGACCTCCAAATAACAAACATACACAGAAATAAACACGGCTTCTGAGCTGGGAATAAAAACCTTGAAAGCATAGTCATTTATTTTCAAAAGCAATACTTTTTGTGCTGTTGGTAAAATCAACAGACCTCCGTGACTGGTTGTGGGCTGACCTAGAAGGGTCCGAGGACAAGAGCTTAGATAAGCAGCAGATAGTGAAGACTATATTTAACAAAAAAGAAAAGCAAAGAAAGGTTGTGAATGGTGAAGCCCTTCAAAAGGGCCCATTTTCTGTGTTTTGTTCTGCGTCAGACCACCATGGACCACGTCCATCTGGACAAGATAAATAAAAAATATGTAAAAAAAAAAAAAGAAAGCGCAATACTTAAATTTGGAATAAAGAGTCCTCTCTCATAAACCGAATAAAAGTTTGCCACCTCAGTATTTATCTGTTATATAATCTTTAACATCTGAAAAATAAAATTATTCAGATTTGAGCAGTTTAAGTATTTTGCGTGTTTTTTTTAAACTGTTCAAGTATAATAATCTTCCTTAACTCTGTGTTTAGCATAAACCTACAGACTTAATTTTTCAAAAAACACTCGAGTCAAGATTCTCATCTTCAAAAATAGAATAAAAAAAAAAAAATAGAACATACGTGAGATGGGTCGAGCCAGGAAACGTTTACGTCCCAGAAAAACGAGACGTTTGAGACGAGAGACGAACTTACTAACGGCTACTGCTGAAGCTAATGATGCTAATAATGCTAATGATGCTAATAATGCTAATGATGCTAATAATGCTAACGTCCAAACAACCAAAAAACAATAAAAAAAAAAAAAAACGCAGTTATTTAGTAAAAAAAAAAAAAAAATAAATAGGATATCCAACAGCTCGGCTGGAACTCCTCTTCCAAACGATTACGATATGAAAAGCAGCAGATTCAAACGTTTGTTTGTTTGTTTTAATGAACTCGGGCGCATCCTTTAAATAGGGCGCCTCGTTACGTAAGGTTACACGATTCCAATAGTTCCTATTATATGGCTAAAGTATAACTATATAATAGTGTGATACTGTTTTTTTGTATAACAGTAAATTATACTTGTGTTTGTCCGAAGCGAGGTATTCTTTTGCTTCTTCACCTACACTTTTCTTTTTCTGTTTGTAATAGAAGTATAAAAATGTCGATCGTGGCTGGAGGTGAGGGGACAACAGCGGCCCCATGGTAGTGAAACACTCATCTGTGACCCCCAACCTCCAGGAGGGAGTCCCGGACAGACTTGTAGGATCCGGTCCAGGACTCAGACAGGAGCATGACTCAAGCCGTAACTTTGAGGACTTGTGACTCGACTCAGACTTTAGCACTGCTGATGGACCTGGACTTGTGCATTTATCTATAGGTTTGGAGATAAGGCAAAATATCTATATTGCATGGATATTGATTTTGTGCAGGAGGCACAGTCCCACATCATCTGGGCATCTTGTTATAAACAAACTAAAATACCAGCATAAAATGTTCAGACAGGCTTTGTTGACAGTCTTCTTTCACAGGCCGCTCGCCTGCTGCTACCAAGCAGAGCTGAGTTTAGCCGTTTCAGCTCAACCTTTCGGATTTTACCATAAATCACTTTGGACAAAACACAAAAACTCCGGTCCAGCAAGAACACGGAATTCTTGGAGATTCTTCAATGTGTTTTTGTGACTGCGTGCATTTGTTTATGAAGCTGACAGCTGTGTGGTTTGGACTGGACTGGACTGGACTTTGACTTGACTCCGATTTTTCTTGAATGAATTTGACTCGTCTTCAGATCCGCTGGAGCACAGACCCCTACAGGAGAGCCTTCCTGTCCACAGCTGTAAACCTCTTCGAAGAGACTTAAATCATGAATGCTACAACCATTTGTTTCTCTCCGGGGATTAATAAAGTATTTGTGAATTTGAGTTGACTGGACTTTGACTCAAGCTCTGAGGACTCGAGGCTGGACTGGGCACAGTGGTTTGGAGGCTCCACTACATCAGTGGTCTGAGGAAATGCAACAAGGAACCTTGAGCACGCGTCACATTCTCAGTATGACTGAGATCCGCCCAACTCTGGTACCTTGTGGTGTCTTTCTACAGATTTTGCATTAATTTAGATGTGTATTTTGAGAAATTGTCCATCTGGAAGCCCTGATGTGCCATAAAACTACACTGGCTGCTGATGTCTTCTCATTATTCCTCAGAATATCAACTTGGGTCCTTGTATGTCATGATTTTTTTTTTTTCATTGCCATTCTTGTCAGTATGGACATCGTGCACACCACGTATGTACGATGCACACGTTTAAATTAGAAATGATAGTTATGTACTCTTTAATGTGTAACATAGTGGGTATCGTACATTAAGTCCAATCAATGTTGTTTTAAAAAGACTGGAAGAGCACTTTGACAGAAGAAAGATCTCTTTTGAAAACGGAACGGAGATTTTAATCAACCACATCCTGAGGAGTGAAACGCCGCCTCATCAGTGCGCTTCCTCCTCGCAGCGACTCAGAGCTGATCAGGATGTAGGTACGACTTCTGTTACGTCAAACCCAGCAACACAAGAGAAGTGGCTGTCTTTACTTCTGATAACGTATCTAAAAGCACAATGAGTGCTTTTTGCACACAGAAGACGATGAGGGAAACCGATGAATATTTCTTACTGACTGAGCACACAGACCTGCGGGTTCGTGATTCAGGCTGCTCTGTGAGTGGGCTTCATGAAGGTGTCCCACACGGGGCCTGACACCAAGGCAGGACCAGTATTTGACCTGTCTGGAAAAGTTCATAAACCCTGCTCATAATGATTTCATATTGGTTTATTGGCCTAATGATTTAAAAAGCTCACGCAGAGAAACGCACCAACGGGCCCACAGCGCCCTCTAGTGAGCAGCGGTGAGCAGGAACTATTAGTATTAAACCAGGTACTGTCTTGTTTAATTTTCGCATTTATTCAACTTCTCATCAGGATAAATGATAATTTTATCATTTTGAAAAAACAATTGATAATTATTAAAAGTTAATTAATACCTCATGAAACCTTTAAGTAAGGGATTAAGGCATTTCTGTAACTCTTTTTGAGTGGCTTCCTGCTGAAAACGTGCTTTCAAAACTCAACACAGAAAAACCAACAAACTTTATTACAGACTGCATGTCCTCTTTTAGCATGATACATCAATTATTAACATCAGAATATATGTATATGTATATATGGCTCTGATTTCAAGGTACATAAATCACTTAACAAAATACCCTGTTTGGACAAATAAATAAAAAGTGCACAGAGAAAGTTGGTTCAGGTTGACTGCATTGACGTGCCAGGAACAGCTGTTGTGTCGTTAGAGAAAAGGAAAAACCAGCAGAATTGAAGCTTACATTCAGAAACCTGGGCCGGCTGAGGACCGTTTTCACGGGTCGGTTTGTACCAGGATCGGCTCCAGAACTGACAACGCCACATACCCACACACACCGCGCACAAAAGCACACACATTGGAAAGAATATTAAAGTTAAATCAACCCCAGGTGTATTATTAGAAGGTGACGAGTCTCGACTGTTGTTACGACGTGAATCAAAGCAGGTTCAAACGTTTGTTCGCAGAAAAGAGGAAACAAATCTTAATACAGGCCGCAATGGCGCTACATCAAAATTAAATCGTATTTTAAGCCTCTGACAAAATGTAATTTCATTCAAGTGATAGAGTGGGTAGAGTCCCTGCAAACAAATCAAAGCCATTTTAACTTCTTATGTGAACAAAGCGTGTAAACTGGACCGTCGGTCCAGGCGTGTCCGTCCGTCCGTCCTGCTGCGACCTGGTTATAGGTTCAAACAAGCCGATGGCCGCGGTCATGCGCACTACTGGTAAGAGTTAAAGACGTCCTTGCTTTGTCAGCGAGGGTCCTTCCACACTATCACTGAAGGGTTTTTCTTTTTAAATAAAACAGCTACAACAGGAAAAAAAGAAAATCACAGATGTAAATTCTTTGTAGTTGTCCCAGTACCACAACCTGGTACTTTCTAAGACAAACTCGTTGCTTCTCGTTATTTCTGTACAAGCCACAACGTGCAAATAAGAACATTTTTGTGTTTGTGGTGCTTTTCAAGAGCTTTCCAAGAGCCCAGGCTTTTCTCTTTTATCTTTGCTGGTTAATAAAACAAAAGCATTTATTATCAGATTGTTGCAGCTCAAATTTTTTTTTCTTACGTCAACTTGCCCATTGATCACATTTTTGCAAACACATTCTATTATCACTTCAAACTGCTTTGATTCATGTTATTTTGGCTTTCAACAAAAGTTAACACTCTTTACAGTCTAATAATAAACCTTCAGTTGTTTTAACTCGGGAACGTTCCTTTAAATGAAAACATATTTGGCACCGTGTTTTAGCATAGAGCGTAAAGTATAACTTGCAGTACAACGTTGTCAGGTGGATATGGAGGTAAAACTCGATTTGGCACATTACAAGAACAATCAAGGTTTTAAAAAGTTTATGCGATCCTCCTCCGTATGCTGGTCAACCCTCACTGTAAGGTTTTAAAGTTGACAGTTCCTTAACACCACAAAGGTCCCCCCGTAACAGCCGACAGACGCGGTCAGCTTCAGGAAACGCTGCTGACCGCACATGTTCATGCCCATGAAGAAGTGAATGTCTAATGGCAAGGTAAGCACCGTAATTCCTTGGAAAGCTCAAGATCTTGGGATCGGTCGCGGCTCATCAGTGCAAAAATGAGTTATGTAAACGAATGGCAACGAATAGAGTGACCTCTGTGAACCCTTGAAGCGGAGATATCTAAGGGCCGTGGTCAACTATTGCACTGCTCAAACGGGTTGTCCTGGCCTGTTCAAACCATCAAACAAAAAGCTATAGATATAGAATTAATAAGGTATTCAGTAATACTATGTTATCATAACATCTTGTGTATATTAACATCAGTGTATATATTATTTCAACATTATGATATGAAAGATACATATTTATAAGTTGCTATGAATATAGGCAGCTGCCTCGGTGGAGCAGCGCCGGATATAAAATAATAACTATTCTATTCTCATCCAAACGAATACAAATAAATGCTTTCACGCCTGGCTCACAGGGCAAACCGGCGTGAAACTGAATAGGAATTGAAGCCTCCCATGCACAGAGAGGTTCCAATACAGGTCGAGACTGGTTTCCAAACAGGCCATCCTGAACCTTTAAAAACCTCAGCATGCATGCTAAGTAACAGCGGCCTCTGGTGGGCGCAGAGAGAAGTGCAGCTCAGACAGCTAGAACGTGGATTTATGGGGCTGGGGGGGTTGGAAAAATACTGTCAGCAATGGCCTAAGACCTACAACGATGTATTACAATCTCTCGTTTCCAGCTTCTCTACCTCCACACACATGTAGCTCGTGTATATTTGCACCAACATATATTTATAGATATATAGATATGTATATATATATATATATTAAGTTCACATCAGTATTCTATCTTAGAGCAGCAGAAACACATATGCACTGGAAACTGTATGGACAGACAAACAACTCCTTCGCTTCGTGCGTTAACCTCGGTCTGTGGTGGGGCACAGTACTATGAGTTGAGATGTGAGCTGGTGAACAAACCCTGCGGGAAAACTCCAGCTGTGCATGTTTGTCAGAGACAAAAACACATGCAAGTTTTATGTCTCGGGCTTGACTGGCAAGCTGCCCTGACTCCTTGGTAACTTCGCTGTATCTTCCACAGATGTACCAAACCACCGATCAGAACCCCGAAAAAGGAACGAAGACGCAACACTCTACACTACATGTAGATAGCCTGGTTCCAAAGACATGCAGGCAATGTCCACCATCACGGATGGCTAAATCACTACCAAGTTTAACATCGAACCTTTGTGAGGTTTTGCTGAATTAAGAAGCGGTTTTAAAAGCGCCGACGGCATGCAGTTTCGCTACGAAAGAAATGCCCCAAAATAATAAAAAAAACAGCCAGTTATCTTATTCATAACATAACTCCACGTTTGTCTATGCAAATTCACTCGACACTGGAAGCTCACAATATCCACGATCTTCAACAAGAAGAAGAAGAAGAAGCAAAAACCGCATCAAGCTCTACTTCTATTACAAGCCAGCTTTGTCAGAATAATCACACAAACTATCTGTAATCTACAATCCTGCTCTAACAAAATCTGCATGTTCTGAGAGCCTTCAGAGAGTAAAGTCTCTGCTTTTGCTCAACACTGCACGGATCCACGCCACACTGCTGCTCCTCTAACTGAAAAACACATGTGCAGAACTGATTTGAACCCCACCGGGGGCCGATGTCAAAACAAAGGAAGTTTTGCACCCAAAATGTACAGCAATGACTTTGGTTCTCACAGAGAGACCAGCTGGTATGACAATGCCAACGCCGTCTGGACTGAGCAGCCGCAAGCATGTTTGTCCCCCATCCTCGGCTGCAGGGGGCGCTCACACGCCCGAACAGAGCCCTAATGGGACCATGGTTGAGCCAAAATGAAGCTTTAATGGTCAAAGAGCTGCCTGGTTGCCACAAAGCACCGCCCCGTGGAGCCGTCTAGAGGCCGGTGAGGTCCACGATGGCTTTGATGAAGATGGTGTCGTCACGGATGTAAGTGTTCTTGGTGTCGAGCTTGGACAGCGGGCAGAAGAGCGGACAGCCGCTAGCGATGTTCATCTCGCTCACGGGTCTCTGGAAGGAGGAGGATGTGACGTCAGGTCGAAAGGCGTCGATGATGTGCTCCCTGTTGCTCTGGTCCAGCAGCATCAGAGTCACCTGCAAACGAGGCCAGCAAGAAACTGCGTTCACATGTTTAGATCAGTGACTCGAGAGTGTAATTCACATGCACCTTTGCAAGAATGAAGAGTAACGCAGACAGAGGGTAAAGCCTCTGGCATCGCAACGCGGAGCCTCTGCATCAACGTTTGTCTGTTACCTTCTGGTTGAAGGGCCATTTGAGCAGAGCGTCACTCAGTCCTCTCATCACCACAAAGAACAAGGACAGGTGGGTGCCGCGGCCCGTCCCATCTCCGTTCAGATAGATCCGTAAACACATCTTATAGCCGTACTTGCTGGTATAGAAGGCTGCGAATAAAAGGGAAGTCAGCTGTTTACAGATGATGGAGCTTCTGCAGCAGAGGTTCAATTCTTTCTGAAAGGAAGGTCATGATCCATGACTGAAGTGGTACTGGGTCCAAGAAAATGGCAGGTTCTGCAACCCTTCTGCTGGTATTCTGGACCTCTCGCTACGCCCTTCTATGATCCTACCTGGGGAGAACATGGCAGGAGCTCGGCCTGCAATAGCATCCTGTCTCTTCTTAGCGAAGTCCGAGATCCTCCAGATGAAGACGCCGTCAAAGGTGGTGGCAGACATTTCCCTCAGCCGGCCCTCCATCTCAGCCACCGTGAGGTCCTTCAGTCCCACGGTCCTCTCCAGCTGCCGCACCTGAACATTAAACAAGACACACACTTACTTGTTCCATTTAATATTTAACAATAATAACAGAAGCAAGGATCGGTTGCTTCAGCTGGTTTGGGCCAACATTGTTCCAGCAACATCACTTGACCAAAAACTGAGGTGATCTGATATGTGACAACAGTGGAAATATTCCACCGATGAATTCAGAGGTCAGGAGAAGTGACTGTTCGATGTCGTACCTTGTTGCTCAAAGCCTCGATCTTATCCTGGTCCAGTTTGTGCTGCCGGTTGCTGGCCTCCATGGTGGTGGAAAACCTCTCCACCTCCCTGTTCAGGACACACACCACGTTCTCGAATGTGCTGGCTTTAACCTCAAGTTCTGTGCACCTGCGGCCCAGCTCGGCCACCTTGGTCTTCTCGCTGTGGAGCTGGAGCTCCAGCGCTGCACCCACCGAGCTGGGCAGGGGTGTGAAGGAGGTAGACACAGAGAGAGTCGGCGGGAGGGTGGGAGGCGGAGGGAGGGGAGCTGACGCCGGAGGACCAGAAGATCCGGAGCTTGAGGAGGAGGAGGAGGAGGAGGCGGCTGCTCCCTGCACGGGAGGCCCAGAGGAGGTGGTGCTGAGCTGGGAGACTCTGGCCTCGAGTTCCCTGAGGGATTTTTGCAGTTCTACCAGTTTGTGTCCAGCTGTCTCCAGTCCCTGGGGCTGCAGGCCCTCCATGCTCACTTTCATGCCCATGATGTAGTGCAGCAGCAGGTTGAGGTGCTCGTATGCAAAGGCGCGCTCGTGGTCATGGATTTTCTCCTTCTCCACCTACAAAAAAGGAGCCATCAGAAACCAAAGACACTGAAACAATATGAGAACATGATCTAAACACCTTTATGAAGGCTGCATTTAATTTACTGGTCTGGGTGTTGTGGCGCTGAATATTCTATCTTATATAAGAGTCTCCGCAGCTCTGCAAACACTTTCCTCGCCGTATCTTATGAACTGTGATCCAGCAGTGAGTCACTGAACTCAAAGCACAGACATAAACATGGATGCACCGTCACTTCTGCTATGAAACCTTTGCCTCTGGATTCATTTGTTCATGTCGGCTGCCAGTATTCACAGATGTGACCAGACGATGCTGTAGCTTCATAAAAACTAGATCTAATATCAGACATCAGGGTCCTGATGGAGCACATGGACATCTCTAACGGTGATGCTCGTTCCTCAAGCCAGCGTTCACAGAGAAACACGTTAAACACAAAAGCCTCATCTATAGTTAAATCCTTGAATTTTAAATTAATAAGCAAACAGACTGAATCTGGGATGAGGAAATGTTAAAGAGCCTGTTTAGTCATTTTTGTTTGTAATGAGTAGGTCTACTAGAACAAATGCACACGCATTTACATTCAAGAAACACCTGGCTTCTCCTACGTCAGCTCATTATCTGGCCGCAACGCTTCATTTTAGGCGCTGCCTCTTCCTAAAGGTGCCGTCTGCTCCGATTGGTCACTTGATTGGTGAAAGAATAAAGTGAACGACACCTGCTTAAACCTTCCTTGAAGGAGAGCAAAACTAATAACCAACTGCAAAGTTTGTACTCTGAATACAGTAGAGTATACATGTACTACGTGTATACGCTATGTACTACATACTGGTTGGTACGACAACTGGAAACCGATCACCTGACCGGCTCCAACCGTTGAGGCCTATTATGGGATGCAGTTTGCAAATGAAATTGTTCAACTTCACACTGACCGTTTTCTGAGAAGCAACACATCATCTGGGTATTTTCTTTCATACTTTACATTTGCACCAACTTGTAGTTGGGGTACTGTGTACTAGTACATACGTAAAGTATAGATTGTAATTTTGAAAATGGCCTTTGTGCAAAAGGTTACTCAGTTAAAGAAGCAAGATTTGCACAATAAACCAGGTGCTTTAGGCAGCGCTGGCAGACAGCATAACTGCCTTTGGTGTGGGGCTGGTAAGTCTGCACCTCGTGCACGAAATAAGGGACAATACAAAGAAAAACAGAATAATAGCATAACTCTTTCAAATGCTCCCTCTTTAAGTGGTGAATAAGTACTTTTACTGGATGATGTTTTTGACAAAGTTCCCTAAAGTCAAAACTGATGTCCGAAGACACCATTTAAACGGAGTTACTGAGGAGACGAGCAGGTTACTTACAGACATGTCACATCCAACGACATGAAAGCGACACGGAGTTCTGAATTTGCTGCAGAATTTAATGTGGTCCACATACTGGAAAAATAAAGACATTTCATTTCAAACATCTGTTTTCTAACAACCTTCTGGCCATTTGACAACTAGAAGGAGCATCAACAAGTTTCCTGTCAATATTATGATACTATAACACTTGCAAACCGGGTGAATAATTATGAGCAAAAGTTAGAGCCCCCTGTTTTAATCCAATGTTTTTGTGTCAACTGTTAAAAAAAATCACAAGAACATCATACTATTATTTTCTTCTCTCTGTAACAATATTTATGTGATAAAATTAAGCCGAAAATAAAGAAAAGAAATCACGTGGGCGATGCAAAGTACTATCAATAAATCAATCATCAGCTGATCTGCACACCTCTAAGAGTAGGGATGGAAATTAAGAATTTAACAATTTTAATTCCATTATCAATATTGCTTATCGATTCTCATCCAGTTATATATAGTACAAATTAGTTTGGTTGCAGTAACACTTTAATTTCAAGTATGCAACAACATTTTGAACTCAACTAAATCAAAGCTGATTTAAGCTGAAAAACAGGAACTTTTGAACACTGTGGCATAGAAACTGTTCATGTGCAAAAGTTGAACATGAACAGTTTTTGTGCAGAAAGCCTTGTTGGAGGTATTTCCCCCCTTTGATGTGATCAAAGCTCTGCACGTGAGAGCCAACCAGAGCCAACCATCTCACTTCCACATTGACGCTTAGGCGCGACTACGTTTCGTTGCAGTTCCTCGACCGGCCGCTGGAGGCTCCAAAAACGAGTCCGTCTCCATTGACTCTTAAAATGTCCAACTTTAGAGAAGAAACAAACATATTTACAGCCTGATTCAAGAAACTGCTTTAGTGGTCTGTAGGACCTCCTGTAGCAGACTAAGGACCTCCAGTAGCGGACTAAGGACCTCCAGTAGCGGACTAAGGACCTCCAGTAGTGGCCTGTTGGACCTCTAGTAGCGGACTAAGGACCTCCTGTAGTGGTCTGTAGGACCTCCAGTAGCAGATTAAGGACCTCCAGTAGCGGACTAAGGACCTCCTGTAGTGGCCTGTAGGACCTCCAGTAGCGGATTAAGGACCTCCAGTAGTGGCCTGTTGGACCTCTAGTAGCGGACTAAGGACCTCCAGTAGTGGCCTGTTGGACCTCTAGTAGCGGACTAAGGACCTCCTGTAGTGGCCTGTTGGACCTCCAGTAGCGGACTAAGGACCTCCTGTAGTGGCCTGTAGGACCTCCAGTAGCGGACTAAGGACCTCCAGTAGTGGCCTGTTGGACCTCTAGTAGCGGACTAAGGACCTCCTGTAGTGGTCTGTAGGACCTCCAGTAGCGGATTAAGGACCTCCAGTAGCGGACTAAGGACCTCCTGTAGTGGTCTGTAGGACCTCCAGTAGCGGATTAAGGACCTCCAGTAGCGGACTAAGGACCTCCAGTAGTGGACTAAGGACCTCCAGTAGCGGACTAAGGACCTCCAGTAGCGGACTAAGGACCTCCTGTAGTGGCCTGTAGGACCTCTAGTAGCGGACTAAGGACCTCCTGTAGTGCCCTGTAGGACCTCCTGTAGTGGTCTGTAGGACCTCCAGTAGCGGACTAAGGACCTCCTGTAGTGGTCTGTAGGACCTCCAGTAGCGGACTAAGGACCTCCTGTAGTGGTCTGTAGGACCTCCAGTAGCGGACTAAGGACCTCCTGTAGTGGTCTGTAGGACCTCCAGTAGCGGACTAAGGACCTCCTGTAGTGGTCTGTAGGACCTCCAGTAGCGGACTAAGGACCTCCTGTAGTGCCCTGTAGGACCTCCAGTAGCGGACTAAGGACCTCCTGTAGTGGTCTGTAGGACCTCCAGTAGCGGACTAAGGACCTCTAGTAGCGGACTAAGGACCTCCAGTAGCGGACTAAGGACCTCCTGTAGTGGCCTGTAGGACCTCTAGTAGCGGACTAAGGACCTCCTGTAGTGCCCTGTAGGACCTCCCGTAGTGGCCTGTAGGACCTCCAGTAGCGGACTAAGGACCTCCAGTAGCGGACTAAGGACCTCCTGTAGTGGCCTGTAGGACCTCCAGTAGCGGACTAAGGACCTCCAGTAGCGGACTAAGGACCTCCTGTAGTGGCCTGTAGGACCTCTAGTAGCGGACTAAGGACCTCCTGTAGTGGACTAAGGACCTCCAGTAGCGGACTAAGGACCTCCTGTAGTGGCCTGTAGGACCTCTAGTAGCGGACTAAGGACCTCCTGTAGTGCCCTGTAGGACCTCCCGTAGTGGCCTGTAGGACCTCTAGTAGCGGACTAAGGACCTCCCGTAGTGGCCTGTAGGACCTCTAGTAGCGGACTAAGGACCTCCCGTAGTGGCCTGTAGGACCTCTAGTAGCGGACTAAGGACCTCCAGTAGCGGACTAAGGACCTCCAGTAGCGGACTAAGGACCTCCAGTAGCGGACTAAAGACCTCCAGTAGCGGACTAAGGACCTCCAGTAGCGGACTAAGGACCTCCAGTAGCGGACTAAGGACCTCCTGTAGTGGCCTGTAGGACCTCCTGTAGTGCCCTGTAGGACCTCCCGTAGTGGCCTGTAGGACCTCCTGTAGTGGTCTGTAGGACCTCCTGTAGTGGTCTGTAGGACCTCTAGTAGCGGACTAAGTACCGCCCGAGGGTCCACAGAGCTAGCCTTCTTCATCAGTTTGTTCAGTTTCTTTAAGTCGCTGGCTCTGATCAATTCTACAGCGATTAAGATTGTTTTAAAATTTATAGTCTGCAAATGTCACAGTAAGATTGTAAAGAAAACTTAGTAGTATTCAAGTAAAAGTTAGATGTGAAAGTAACTGAATCATGGGGGTACTTAGTATTGCCCACGTGATTTACTCGTTACTGGTTATTTTGCAACAATAAATATTGACATGGTGAAAAAATGTATAAAATGTATGATGTATATGTTGTTGAACTGAGATTTCAAGACCCACTGAATTGATTTTTGTTATGTTTTTACACAAAAGGAATGAAGGAGGAGGAGGAGGAGGCCGCCTTTTCTGCTTGTTGTCTCCAGATTTACCTTTTCTCTGGGTATTTTCTTCTTGGCGCAGCCTTCACAGATCATCGGGTACTTGGGGCAGATCTCGTCATGTGCCTGAAAGAAGCGACAGCGCATTTCTTAACGCCACACAGCCAGATGCCATGATCAGCTGTGCGGGCCCCTGGCGAGCCGACCCGAGCACCTCCGGTCTGGATAAATGGTTTCTGACCTTGATGTTTTTGAAGTGAAACGGCTCCTTGCAGTACTTGCAGTTGAGCGTCCTCTCCGGGCACTCACGCTCGTTGTGACGCTCCTGTTCATTGAAGCGGATTCGTTCCTTGCAGGAGGGGCAGGGGATGATCATGAACTCGCACTTCCCCTCGTGGTTCAGCTGCGGAGAAAGGAACATTCACCGAGCTTCGTGCATTTCAGAGTAAATCTGTGCAAACACTTGAACCACCATAGACGCTGAGGTTCTCATCCACCGGCGCCAAGGAAAGATTTCTAAACCAGTCTGCAGCAGGATGATGAATCTAAACATAAACTGTGAGTCATAAACAGCTATGATCAGACACACCAGGAACAAGGAGCCCTTGAGCGGTCCAGAGGGACAAATGCATAAATCAGAACCAGGCGTGAGCCATCTTCCAAATTTATAGTTATTTATAAACACAGAGGCTGCTTTCTACATTCAGCCGCTGGTGATACGAAGTTGAGGAGACGCAGTTTAAGACTAGAGACATCATTATGAGCTGAAATCTATATGAAAATCTCTACAATTTATATTTTAATCTCTCCTGTTTGCCTTTGTATTTATTTTGATTTAGACTGCAGCCACAATCTATTTAAGAGAAGAAAACACTATTTTACAAAACAGACGGTTGAGTCTTCATCTTCTCTGTAAAGAGAAACGTCCTACTTTCTGAATTTAGATGATTCCAGTGTTTCTGACTGCAAAGAAGGTGGAAATGATCCTAAATGAGGTTTGCAACACTGGCGTTTTATTGGGGCATGGAGCAGCTCTCTACCTCGAGATGAACGAAGATGAATGAATTTGACCAATCAGTTGATTAATTGGGCTGATTATTAGCCATTTATTTATTGATAGAGTATCCTGCAGATTACCAGGCCGGTGCGCTGCAGTACACAACACACAGCACTCGTCCACGGGTCTTACGGGCCGACACCAGACCTGTTCTAGAGAGTTAATGCACCATAAACAGCCATCTGCACAAGTTAGAACCCTCTCTCCTCAGATTTGGTTTTCTTTTGTGTGGAAACATAATAAAAATCATCTGATCAAAGTGGGTCTTAGTTTTAGTCCAATATAACATCAAACAAAAAACTTTAACTTTTTGTCACCATGCCATTACTTATTTGATTTTTTAAAAAAGTCTAAAAGAAACCATCATGTGGGCAACACTAAGTACCCCCTTTCTGCGTTTACAGGATTTATTATGGTAAAACGCAGCCAGGTGCTGCTAATAACGAAGCCCTGACGAGCTGATCATCAACAGCTGTATAGACTATAAACGCAGATGTTTTGGCAGTTTGCTTCTCTGTGTGATAGAACAAAGCAGAGAGGGAAAGACATCAGAAAAGGTCTGTGTGATGTTTGCAGTCTTATGAGATCAATGCAAGCCACGCTGCATGACTTGGATCTGCTTAATCTTAGCTAAGACATCTAGACTGGTGTGAACAGACTGTACGATGACGTCCTCCTGTGTCGAGGGCTACGACCTGGTGTGGCGGGACGTAGGTTGCGTCATCAGCACGTGCAGTGGAAAACAAACAAAAAGTGGAAATGAAACACTCTGTAGTAGCTTTTAAAAATAATCAGCGAAGTAAAACGTTTTCCCGGTTATGATTCAAGAGAAGAGACCAACTTTGGATGCGAGTTTTGTAACGAAAATGCTGGTGTACCGTCACGTGGCCCAGGAGGCCGCAGACACAAACGTTACATGCAGCAACTTGTAATGTCTTCATAGTGTTGACGTCTGACCCCACAACTCCACCAAATCGGACTCTTTCTGTCTTTGGTTGAGACGGTTCCACCCTGCAGCTTTGCTCACGTCTCACTGAGAGATGTACGACCACCGTTTTGAGCTACGATGGGCGATTTTTGCCACGATTGCCCGTCTTACATCTGAGACACCGACATCGCACGGCGTGAACCCGACAGTAGAGAAGCAGGTTTTGACGCCTGTCACTCTGGAGAAGTGCCGAGAAGCCATTTACAAACAAATTTGAGTTAAACATTTCACAATGAGGAAGATTATTTACAAGTGGGAGGTGTAGAAGATAGTTGCCAGATCTTCCCAAGAGTGGACGTGTCCAAGAAATGTACCTCAAAGTTAGATATTCAGAAAAATACAATCAAATATTGAACCTAATCTCATCTCCATGACGAGAAGACAAGAAGAAGGAACAAGTACAGTTTGAGAAGATTTCCAGGAAAAAGCCTCTTAAAATAAAAACTCATAAAGTCAGTCAGGAAACAGCGAAACGGATCATGGCAGTCCTGACTTCTTCCGACACTACTTTTCTTTTTGTTTTGACTATTTGACAAAGTGGTGTCGCTGTTTTTCTTTTCATACTTTATACATTACTTTCGTAACATCTCCTCCACATCGCCACACCTACGTGTGCGTGTCAGATCCTCCTCATCTATTCACCTCGCCTCTGCGTTTGAAAAAGTCAACCTGGCGACAGCTGAGAGAAGAAAACAAGCCTGCCATCGAAGCAGAACACGCAGCGGTGGGTCGGCTCACCTCGTACTCTTTGATCGTGCCTTTCCAAGTACAACTTTCATTGATGCAATCAGCAGATAAACTTTCAACTTCCCTCCGGACTGCGTTGTCAGGAAAAGCCTGAAAGACACGAAGACAAAATTGGAACGCTTTGGCAAATTTAAATAGCAATATATTGGAATAAGTGGGAAATCAATTAAAACCCATATTTGGTGAAAAATCAAACAAACGCTGGAGCGCGGAGATCTTTTTGTTATTTCGACCCCCAGCACCCCATAAGAAACAAAGACTTGACCAAACCCTGAACGTCTGGGACACGGAGACCAACTGCTGCGGTTTGGAAAAAGCGAAATACTCCCGTTCTTGCCCGATGTTGGATTTCAGCTGCTTTGTTACGGTTCTGGACCTGGTTTGTCATGTTCTTCCTGCTGTTGTCAGTGGGAACTGGCAACTGAACGCGTCTTGCTGAAATAAGCAAAGCCTTCACTGAGAACGCTGCTGCCTGGATGGCAGCACATGCTGCTCCAAAACCTGCAAATCCTTCAAACTGAATCGATAAGTGTGTGTTTGGATCGTTAAGTATCACAGCGGGAGGCGTTGACGACATGATGAAGCCTCTCTGTGACGAACAGAGTCAGTAACCCAAACAGATTATCAAACAGAACCGCTGGTGAAGGGCAGCCACTTAAAAATGATATATACCTTATTTAGCAAGTGACTGACTGAAGCATCTGTCTATCAAACTCAAATCATCCAAACCAACGATGTTAACCGTCCTTAAAGTCAACATGTCATGATTTTAACTAAAGTGTTGCAGCGTTCAGGTCTCACCTCAGATGTCATCATAAGTTCAAAAAACAAATGTACAAGATGTTGTATTTTTATGCAAAATTTTGTAGGAAAGAAAATGTACCCACGCAGATTTCAAACAATTCACGACAACTGCTCACGACCGTCGGCCACAATGAGCGACTGCGTCGCTATGTGTTCGTAGTGTTGAACATTTCACAAGGAGACATCGTTTTAGCAGCTTTATCACTGAAAAGTGCTCCATTATAAGAGTTAACACATTTATTTCTGGCATAGGCCATTTGTAATCTGACGTTTTGTTTAGTTTTAATATTATTTTATTTGTAAGATTTGATTTTATTGATAAATGATAAAAATTGATAAATCGATAAATGATTTCAATGTGAATAAGTTAAAAAGTAAACGTATCATCTGTCATAACTGTCATATCGATGCTTTACATTACAACATTTAACTCTCTACGACCCATCATAGAACAAGTCCGAGTGAATCTTTACATTTTTACACACTGTAATGATGTTTATTGAAGCCTTTTCATTCATAATCTCTACGTATAAAATCCATTTAAACTAGATAAATTGATAAAAAGTGCTATAAACATTAAAGAAAACTTTTTGTTTGTTTTTATACACACAGCATAAACATCAAAATAAACTATTCATCAGTGCAATCAAATCTCTTATGAGTGTCTGTTTAAAACCACGTTCATCCACAAGAACTACAATAAATATCATAAACTACCTCCAGAACTTTGTTAACTGTATACAACCACTTTTTTTTCGGTTTTTAGGTGTGGGGGCTGTGTGTCTAATCATTTTGATTAAAATTTTAATTAAAATGACATCATTCCCATTTTTACCTGTGTAGCAACGCGCAAAAAAAGTCCTGTGATAATTCATGCCCACAACGTGATGATGTGTATTCCAACATAGAAAGTGTTTTTGTTGTGTGCACTCCTCCAGTTTCATATGCAAGAAGAATTATTGCTTTACCTTATTTGGTTGCAAGTTTACCAGCATTTAGAAAAACGAATGTGCAACTGGCACTCCGGGCACTCCGGGCACTCCGGTTATAAGAGCTCAGGACTCACGGTGAATTTCCAGCTTCCAGCTGCCTGTTTTGTCTGTAATTCTCTAAAATATTCAGCTGCTAAAACTTTATTTCATGATGGTATAAAAACATATCTATACTTACACATCCCTGTTTTAAAATCGATGTAGGTTCCTCGAAAATATCTTCTTTGATGCAAGCGTTGCATTTCTGGGGTCCATTACTGAAACAAAAAAAAAAAAAAACCCAACATATATTAATAAAGTAAAATTAACCAAGTAGATTTATTCTCTAGTAGTCTGGTCAGAACATCTGAATGTTTTACTCTTTGATACAAACTATTAGTCTGGTTCTTCAGGATTCGTCTTTGATTTCCTGGGGGAGGTACCAACAGACACAGGAGAGCCCGTGTCTGGACGCCGTTGGATGGACACGATCAAGAGCGACAACCAGACCAGTACTAACTAAAGACTTGTTTTGAATATTGACTCGCAACAGTTGTGATTGGATCGGTACGTTCTGTACCGGTGGACTTGGCTGTGAACGGGGGAGGGTTAATGAACTAATTAATTAATTAGCAATGTCTTTTCCAAAGTGAACGGGTATAATGAGGATGATGATGATGTCCACGCTAATTCGTGGGTACTTTGGTTCACTTAGCTTCAGCTAAATTTATTCTGCTTTAAACCAAAACTAAGAGGGAAATATCACACATTTTACTAAATAAGGTTTGTTTTTAAAACTTTAAAGAGAAGTTACAGATTCCCTTTAATGTCTAAGAATATATTCAAATCAATTATAGCAAATGATAATGTTGTAATAAGGTCTGGTAAAGCTGAACTATTCTTAAACATTGCTTCATGTATATTTCTCCTTTTTTTACTTCCTTTCTTTAAAGACCTGACAACTTTGTCCATCAGATAAGATCATCTCTCAGCCGGGCGGTTTCCTACCTCACAGTCCTGTTGAAGCAGTAGGAACAGAAGCGATGTCCACACTGGGCCTGAATAGGCCGCCTCAGTATATTGTGGCAGCAGTTGCACAGATGTTTGTCCTCCAGCTTGTTGCCCAGGATCTTCTTGGGGAAGCCAGGTTTACTGCTCTCCATGGATGAAGGAGGAGACGGTTCCTGTGCGGCCATGCTGTCTGTTCACACGTCACACCTGAGAAGGTGTGACAGGACACACACCAGTGAGAACCGACGTGCACGTCTCCTTCTGATGGTGGCATCAGTGTCCGTAGTCAAAGCACATGACTCACAAATATTTTTAAAGCCACTCTATGTAACAAAAAACCACCTCTGACCACATGAGGGCAGCATCTGATAAGAAAGTTCATGTGTCCGGGCCTGGCGAAAGACTTAATGAAGTGCACCTCTAGTGGGGCCAAGTGGCATTAGAAGATGTGCCGGACCATCCGCACTCATTAACACTGGCCTGTAAATGTTTGTCATGTACACCTGCCAAGACATAATAATTACTTTTTATGTGTAAGGCTCTCTGGTATCTCTGGCAATTTTTACAATATATTTTCTTACCAGGCAAAAAGGAAAAGAACAAATCATCACACTAAAATGACTTACTACCTAATTAATTACATACTAAACAGTTACTTGGCTACTGCTAAATTAAATTGTTTATAGGAAAAACAGCTGTTTCTTTTCCCAGTGAATAATAGTGACCTTATATTGTAATTATTATAATATATGATTTAAGGCCAGCTTATAGCTTTTTTTTGTCACTGCTATTCTTGATGTGCAGCAACAGTTATGCTTGTTTAAGACCATTGCTTATATTGTTCCTTCTTGGCATTGTGTTAACACACACCTGATCAGCAGGAAAAAAAAATAAAATAAAATATATATATATATATATATAAACAATAAATGTTTATTTGACATTTTTGTAACTAGAATGTGGTCAACTGCGATGTCATTCCTAGTTCTGAGTTGAGACTTCCAAATGAAAAGCACCTTTTCTCTGACTTTCTTATTTCTGGCTTTGTGGGATGTTCTGGTTGAAATGTCCGAACTGGGATTCGGAAAGTCCAACTTCCGAGTTTAAACTAATGCACTAAATGCACTAAAAGCCAAGGTGCTGTGGCGTTTCGCCTGGTGTCAGGGGTTGACGTGTGACCTTCCATGCGATACGCTGCCCCTGCTCGGTCTGGAGAGGTGGCGCCTACGCAGGTGGACTTCAGGAAATTGTGACAACATTTGAAAAAATATGCAAAAAGTAATACCACATATGGGTTAGGGGTTCAATCTACTGTGGGAAAAAGCAGAGGGTAAACAAAGGCAGCGGTTTAGAAGCCCTGGGCAGGTGGTAATCGATCACCGGTGGGCCTTCAGTTGTGTCTGCATATGTGTAAAACCTCATCCTCATCCTGTGAGTGTGACAGAGCATCACCGGCCAGCTGAGAGGCCCACACCCTTTGTTTACATTTGCACTCCGCATTCATGGCTCCTTGCTCGGATCTCATGATCTCGCTCTGCTCATGCACACGCAGGCTCAGCTCGGTCTACCCAGTAACCACGTCCATTGTCTCTGCTGCATCCTTCCTTCTTGCCTCCCCGCTGTTGCTAAGCTATCAGCATCCTTCAGTCAGTAGTGGTACCAGCTCCACGCCGCCACGCCCCTTCCACATCTGGAGCCTGGCTGCCTGGAAGACACCTTTAACTGGAAAAGCATCTCATAAATACTACGAGTTTGGACTTACCAGCGTTTCGTCTAAACTGTCATCGCGCGCGGAGGCTGTGAAGTCACCTTTCCACGTCGCAGGTTGACGCTCGTGCGCGTTTCCGTTATTATATGCGGATCTGAAGCCGGTTGGAGGTGTTTTCTTCAACGTTTGCCACATAATACAGATGTGGTCCCCGAACGCGATGGCTGTTATTGTCCAATATCGCCATTGCACTTTCAGACTGGGCGTTACGTCATGTGGGGGGGCTGAACGCGGGTTGACAGGCAGATGAGCCACGGAGGCGGCCGCGTGATTGGTCCACAACCCGTCGGGGGCGGGGCTACGCCCGTAAACGTCCACACCACTGTTTTCAACTATACATCACGAACGTTTTTGTTTTTTGTTTTTTTTTTTTGTGCGTAGAATACTTTGAACCATGTACCATTGTTAGAAAGCGATGCCGTTTTAGATTTTGATTTGAGCGACGAATCTCCTAATTAAGAGAAAGAGACAGAAAACAAAGTTGAGGCAACACAGAGAGATGTTGCGCAGCGTCCGGTGACCAACATCCTCACTTTGGTTGACCCGAATCAGGAACTACAAACATGCAGTTCACTGGTTCAAAAGCGAGTCCTTTTTATCTCCATGTTAACATTATTTTTAATTCTGGCTCGAAAATTGGTTTTAATTTATGTAGGGGAAATCATTTTTATGTACCACATCAGTTATATTCGTATAAAGCAACAAATGTATGCTTAATGAGGATTAATGAGGATCAGTAAGGATTAATGAGGATCAATGAGGATTAATGAGGATCAATGAGGATCAATGAGGTGGGCTTTTGTCTGGTAGCCAGCTTGTCACTTTTTCTTCAGTCATCCGTTTTGCTTGTAGACTGTAAATATTAGACAGATGATCCGTGGCATCGCCCGGGGTTTTTCTCAACTATTTTCCTTAGTTGCAATGACGCAAATAAGTTGATCAAAATGTCCCGGGAAGCCAACTGGAACACGTTGACCTTATGTCAGTCAAAGTTAGCTGTGGCTGACTCAGTGGAAGAGCTGCCGCCAGAAGCTGGTGTGGTTTGAAGTTAATACAAACTGCCAATCGTTTGTATGGGTGACATCAAAGAGTTTGTCTTTGATGTCTTTGGTTTGTCCAGCATTTATACAGTCCATGGAAGCGTTGTTTCAACAACAATCAGGCCCCTTCCTTGCTTCTAGGGACACGTTTCTTTTTCGAGAACTCCTAATTAGTTGTCAAAATGCTCCTGCAGTTGTTCTTGCTTCGTGCCAATTACTTTCCCAGCCTTTTGTTGCTCCTCTTCCACGTTTTTTGAGTTGTGTTGCTGCTGTCAAATTCAAAACAAGCTATTTTCCATTAAATGGCAAAATGTCTCAGTTTCAACGTCTTATATGTTGTTTTTTTAATATGGTTTATATATATATATATATATAAAAGGTTGTACTTGTATATGTAATGCAATACTGCTCCACACTGGTTAAACTGATTCTTTCCGCCACAACTGCCAGCAGGCATTCAACCAACGAATTCTGCGATCAGCTCACGCCACAGCTGTTTGCGTTCATTTGGCTGTTGTTTACAGGTGCGTCACCTGACCACCTGATCTGTCTTATGCAACCTGGTGTGTCCAGTAAGAAAGAATACTTATTGAAGCAAAGTTCAGCAGATACTGTGCAACAGCCGTTTATTTCAGGACTGGGATACAACCACTGCAGGACTGAAAAGGCACACAGTTTGTGATCTAAATGTAACTATAAATTCTCCAAGAAAAGCCCTCTCTAAGATGCACTTAAATTACAGTTAAAGTTTGTTTGATAGCTGTTAAATATTTCTAAATTTAATGTCATTTGTATGGTTAGAAAATTAACAATTTCTCAATAGATGATATTTATTATTTTAGTAAAACATTCCCAATAATTATACATTGTGATTTTATCTCAACTATTTCCACATGCTTTCATTAAACAAGCTGCACTCGAGCATCACCACCTTGTTCCTACTTGTGTCGGTGTTTTAATGAGATACGCCCGTCGCCCACGGTGCAGTCCACTGATGTCTAAGGGAACCTGCGAAATCTCTGACGTAGCTGCAAAACTCCTCCTCAGGTGTTTTCAGAACGTTAGTTCCCCAGCGTGGGTTGAAACCTTCCAGCTGGCGCTGTGGATTTCTGAGAGTGTGCACGCTGGCTGGTGTATGCTGGCTTAGGAAAAAACAAACTTACTTCAGTTGTTTTATTATGAAGTGGCGTTGTATAGGCTACAACTGTGGTCATGAAATAAAGAAGAAGGCCACATTTACACTGATTGGTTTAAGTGACTCACGTCTGAATTTTCTCCTCCCAGGCAGCACAGATCGGATGTGACCCGCGGTCGTGTAAGCAGCACAAACGTGCACGGATTCTGACGTCCTAAACCTAAACTAACCAAAGCCTAAAGCTTTACTCACCTCCAAGAATGCTTCAGAAAGCAAGTGTAGAAAATACGTTCTGTTGTGTTTTTCACAACTTTAAGAAAAATCTGGTGGATTTGAGGAGTTTTTGCTGAAGTCACTAACTTTTACAGAACAAACTGAAAACGTGGAATAAATGCACTTTCGGTGGGAAACTACAGAGGCGTGTAAATGTGCAAACAGGTCAATGTAAAAAACTACATTTTCCAAATCAGCAGCTAAGCTCGTCTACCTTGCAGGCGTCATATATGTGTCACTTTTAAAAGATAATGTAAGAAAAGAATTTAAAAAACCCATCAAGACCCAAAGTGTAAACACAGCCTGAGATTTGTACTTTCTCGACACCAGGGCCATGTGCTGTACCTCATACGGACTGACCGTAGCAAATAGAAACAAGGTGTAAATCACAATTATTTACCAATTGCCAAGTTAATTTCCATTTGTAGATATCGTCCTACAGTAAAAACCTTAGCGACTGTTCAAACATCCCCAGCTGAGTGACATTACATAAATAGAATGTATTTGCATAGCATTGCTCACATAAACATTAGAACTGTACTATCTGACGTCTTAAGAAATGTTAGAAAACACTGAAATTGGACCTTTGAACCTTTGGACCATTTTATAAAAATCCCACTATGGTGAAATTCAAAATAAGAGCTCTTTGATATTCGTATTTGCTTCACTAACACTACCATACAGCTTAAGCACAGCTTTGTTTAAATTTAAAAAAAAAAAAAAAAGAGTCCTGAGTGGAAAGCAGAGAAACGCTATTATTGCACACAACAAATGCTCTGAAAGCTCTTTAGACAGTTTTCTGTGAGAGCCGTCCATGTTTTGATGTTTTGGCAACGGAGCTGCCAAATGTTGCTCACTGCTGCTCGGCTGAGCTCACGCAGCATCTCTAATTAAGAGTAAAGCTCCCGTATGGACAGACAAACGGACGCCAGTCTTCTGTTTAAGTCTCCTCGAGAAGCTTCCGGAGGTTTCTTTGAATCTAAGGTGAAAACAAAGACAAAATGATCACATTTACAGAAATTGTGAAAGCTGGATGAGAAGCTTCTGAATGTGTGTCAAATAAAAAAACTACAGACTGTTGGAGTAACTCAGCAAGTACTGGTGTCTGACCAAGGGCATGACTTTGTGTTGAAAATAGTTGTGAATAAACGGGTTCAGAAAGAGTCCATAATATCTGCAGTGTAAGAGCATGCAGGCCTTCATACGGACCTTTGAACAAACCTTCAGAAAAATGTTTTTATGCCAATGCCAGAGGACCTTCGCTACAACTGTGTCTAAGTCAAGTTATTTTCAACAAAACAAAACAAATACGTCCACTAAAGTTAAAAGTTTAACAAGTTCTTGGTTTAACAAGGACAAGTTTAACAAGGCTTGTCAACTGCAGAGGAACAAAGTTGATGCTCCACACAATGATGTTATGGGGAAGAGTCATCGAAGCTAAACAGAGCAGAAGTCAACATTTGTGAACTGGAGTATGGTTTCATGGCAAAAAAACAAAAGAAGAAGAGTACCACAGATGCAAATATATGACAGGATGCCGAGGGAGGAGCTATGGTATTGTATGAGGAAGCAGAGAAGTACGTTAGATTGCGACAGGACATGTACGGGAGCTGTAAGACGGTGGTGAGGTGTGCTGTAGGTGTGGCAGAGGGGTTCAAGGTGGAGGTGGGACTGCATCAAGGACCGGATCTGAGGCCCCTTTTTGTTTGCTATGGTGATGGACAAGCTGACAGATGAGGTTAGACAGGAATCTCCATGGACTGTGACGCTTCCAGATGACGTTGTGATCTCTAGTGGGAGCAGGGAGCAAGTACGTGAAACTAGAGAGGTGGAGGTATGCCCTGGAAAGGAGAGGAATGAAGGTCGGAGAAAGAGATAGTCAGAGGCCAGACTGAGATGGTTCAGACATGAACAGAGGAGGGATAGAGAGTGAAATGGTGGAAGTATGATGAAGTCCGGACTGCCAGGAGTGAGGAGGAGTGAGACTTAGAGGAAGAACAAAGCGACTTATGGATGTTTCTTTATCCAAACCCACTTCTACATACATGATATGAGAGTCAGTTAGTAAGAATATTGGATTTGTAGTCAGTAAACAAACCAAACCAACCTTGTCTAGCTTGAACAGGTTGGTAGACAGTTCCCCGTAGATCTCAGCATTCACTTCAACCTGCGACCTTTGGCTCACAGTGTTTCTGCGACAACAATCAGACAACAGATTATCGTCTGACTAATAAATGGTAAGAAAAATGTGTGGACGGCTCTGGCTCTTACTCGGTACGAAAGCGTTCCCCCATCGACAACAAGGAGTTCAAACGATGCTCAAGCGCAACGATCTTGAACGCCATGTAACAGGAGGACAAGACGAGAACGCCGACTCTGTTAGGTCACACAGACAGGTTCACGTCAACATCGAACTCCTACCACAAAGAACAATCACTGGAACACCCTATGACACCCCGATGATGCAAAGTCATTACGATTTATTCATTCCAACTGGAAAATTACACCGTTAACGGAAAATTAAAAACTGTTGACCAACAGCTCAAAATCCAGAGTACAGAGACGCTCTTTCACACACACGCTGCAAACTATGTACTTCATTTTAGCAAATCAGTACACGTGTGCAGGGTCAGAGGTCTGCACCTCACGTTGGGGCCGGGTCAGTGTTTTTAAATGTGGACCTCTGCTCACTTATTTTTTTTTTTTGTTCACTGTGAACTGACGATTAGTTTTTAATAGCTTTTGTATATTTAATTTCAATTATTATTTCTTTTTCATTTTTGATCACTGTTCCTAGAAAGTCAGTTGCTGGTTTAGAGCCAGCGGTGGCTCTAATTCAACGCTGAATAAAAAAACTCAAAATCTAAGGATCAAAGTCCAAAGTCCAAAATCCAAAATCCAAAATCCAAGAACTAAAACCCTCTACCTCTGTTTCAGCGTGTACAGAAACTCATTCTTGTCTTGGTATCCTCCAATACACACATATAGGAGTCCTGAATCCCTTCCTGCAGCAATGACCTGCAGAATTAATGCAGATTCCATACTTCCACCTTTGTGGAACCTCAGTTCCTCAAAAGAGGTTCACCTATATCAGTTGTTTTTTGTTTTTTTTTGCTGGTATTTAATGTTCTGCATAATGCCAAAGGAAATAAATGCCTAAAACTTCCTCCTCTTTGTTTTCTCAGCTTTGCTCCTGCCTCACATCCTTGGTGAGTCCTCCTCAACTCTTCATCTGGACTTTGGAATGCTGGCATATAGAAAAGCCTCCACATTTTTGCGGGAAAGTTGTTTGCGGGCTCGCGTGTTAAAACAATATAAAAAATGACCAGAATTACCAAAAGAAACCCAATGGCACAGCATTGAAACCAGCATCAATAATATACAGAACAAAAGAAGAGCAGTGGCTCTCGAGGAGGCTGCCACCAGAAAAACCCTTCAGGAACACAACGAGAGGTCGCTCACAAGAACAGATAGATGAGGAGGATGACATGGAGCGACTTTGGCTGTGAGGATTTGTCTCTCTTTGTGGGTCCACGTGCTGGTTTGGCTGAGCCTACAAAAAAAAAAAAAAAAAGGATTACTCAAACCACTTCTACATCAGCTGAACGTTTCACAACCGATGACTATGTCCAGTCTTCATAAACAGATTAAGCATTTGCTGAATTTTATTTACTATTCGCTCTGTGTGGGGTTTTCAACATGTAAGCTGACATTAACTCTACAAAAACGCTGACAGACTCTGAGCCTCTGTAAATAACCGCCGCCTTCTGTAGTTACTGCATCTTGATATTTTACTTTTAATGCGTAAAGGTGATAAACTCAAAGGGTTGAGTTTTAGTCTGCAGTTGACACTGATTAAAAACAAACGAACAATACTTTCACGTACTGTAGTGAAAGCAGAAATGAATCAAGTAAGGACAGGCAGAACTCTGAACTTTAAACATGTACAAACACGTCAGGGGGAAAGGCATCAGTCATTTGTTTTAACTTAGAGTCAGTATTTAGGTACCATTTTTGAGGATAGCTGCGTGTTTTTGGCTTGGAGTCTGGAGGTGGATGTCCGCATGTACGGAAACTTCTCCTCTCTTCACAGTATTTAGAAACGTTCCCTGGAGGCCGGAGAAGTCTACGCAAATAAACAAAACAAAAAAAAAGTGACTCATTTTGCCAGCGAGCTTGAGCAAATATTAACACGTTCACTCACTAAAAAAATCAACAAAAGCCACCGGCTTGAAAGACGAGAGAAAAATGGGTCAAAGTTTTGTCCAATTCAAACAGCTCAAAGGTTTTAAATGTTTCAGAAGGATCTGTTTTCATTGGTTTCTTCATTATAACAATAAGCAAAGCTTCAAGGGATCAAAGGTCAACCCAAGACAAAGTGAAGATGTATGACACCGTGACATTTGACACCCTTAAACAAGACACAACACAAATATCCAGACTTTCTCTAGAAGATTAGGTGAGTCCAGTCTTCATAAGCAGAAGAAGAAGAAGATGGAGCACAAACCACTTAGTTTGTCATAATCTGGCGTCTGAGATCCAGAACTGCTACTCTCCATCATGTCCTGTCGTCTTTGTTGCACAACTCCATCGAGGTCGGAGAAATCTCCTGAAAAATCCTGCAGTGCACAAAACAACACAATGGATGCCGCATATAGGACGGGTGTTGAGTTACATAAAAACAAAGCAACAGAAAATGTACAATGAACACATCCTGCACAAAACATCCCAGAAAATGGACGGACAGACCCCTGACTGACCAGAGGAAGCGACGACGGGCAGCTTGTCCTGAAGCTGTTTTCACAGGAAGTAGCAGGGCTGCTGCTCGTCTTATCCACCTGCAGCGGCAGCAGACACATGTTCATACGGAAACATATTCTTTTAAGGGTGAACCAACTCTTGGCCTTTGTGGCCTTCTTAGAACCGCTCAGAAACTCTTTACTGAGTCTATTTTAAATCAAATGTTATAAATGGTTCAGAAAAGAGCTTGATACGTTCTTAAAAACTCATTTTCATCTAACCTAAGTCGCGTTCGCTTGAGTAACTTATGTGCTTCTTAGTCATGCTGTCTCTCATTTTAGCTTATTAAAATAAAATTATGCACCTTTTTTTTACCTGCAACTCTGAAGAAAAACAGCTAGCTCTCAGAAAGCTGAATGCTAATCTATGCTAATAAGCCAATTACGACCTTTTCTGTTGTTTTATTTTGTTTTAAACGGGACCCGTCCCCTCAAGTGGTCCTTTAGAGAGTTTTCTAAACTCTGGTTGTGGCCAGAAATTGTTTCCAAAGGAAGGCCGGTCTTAAAACTATTTTTCTAAATGCTAAATCTAAATGCTAATGCTAAAGAAAAAGCTCTTTTTATAAAACTTCTTTTTTCATCTCACAGGCAAAAAGCCACATTAGTTTAATTAAGTTTTGTGCTCTTTCATTTTAGCTCATTAAAATAAAAACTTTTTCCGGTTTTTCCAGCAGCTGCCTCTTGATAAGCTACATGCTACATATAAGCTACATGCTACAAAGTGCTTCCGTTAGCGAGTTGCTACGTTTTCTGTTATTTTGCGTGCGGTGAGTCCCAAATTGTGTTCAGAAATGGTTTATCTATGAAGGTCTATCTTAAAAAAAACACATATTTTAAAAACAGAAAAGATAAGCTTGAATTGCTGATTTAAATAAACTCCTTTTTCATCTAAAAGACACAAAATCACACCAGAGTCTTTCAGTTTTGGGTTTAAAGTACAAAGTCTGTTCCCATAAAAGTTATGCCTCTCATTTATATTTCAACAACTTCTCAGATAAACAGATAAATTAGCCCTTTAGATGCTAAAAACTACAAATGAAGCTCTTAATTCTACAAATTCTCTAAAGAAATATTCTGGCATTGCTCCTTTAATTCCTTTTCACACACAGAATCGTTTCTTATGAAACAGAAATAAACATGTCATCTCTGAAGTGCCTCCAGCCTGAAACTTCTGGAGTTCAGTGCGACAACCTTCTTTTTCCACTTCGCCAGATGAAATCGCTGCCTTTAAATAGAAGTCATGAGCTTTTGATAACAAGATGGGAAATTTCGCACATGACTCGATGACTCTGAGCTTTCAGAAAACTCCTACTTACACAGTTATAACAGGTGACATGTTGATTGTTACAAACAGGGGAAAATGTGGCCCACATGGCTGAAACGTATAAGACTTTTAAAAAAGAATTATATTTGTTTGAATTACTTGCTTTGCTAGTGTGACAAGACATTTTGACCAGGTTGTCCAGATTTGCAAAACCTGCATAAACATTCTGCAAAAGCATGAAGCGAAGGTACAAAAGCAATTTTGTCAGTCCTTGGAAGACGGTATATTAAAAAAAAACAAAAAAAAAACACTCCTTTAAACAATATCCGTTATCACAAGGTGGAAGTGAAGCTGCTGTCTCCAACCACGTGGGCGCCACAATAAATAACGAGGAGGGAAGTGATAAATCTGGCTGTCTGGGGAGTTTCAAGTAAGTGGGACTGATCATGAATGAAGAACTCTCCTTGTCTCTGAGACTCGCAAGGGCCAACATTGCTTACTAACTTTGGAAACTAAGGATGGAGAATCTGCCACAGAAGCTGCTTGTGAAATCTTATCAATGAGCCATTGTGCAGAGCAGGTGGCCACAGAGTCTGTGGTTAAAACTGCACTGAAAGTCATTCGAGCCCCATCACCGGGCATCGCCACCGCTTCTGCCTCATGCTGCCTGCAGCGAGCGCGCCAGATTCTCACAGACTGTTCCCATGCGGCCCATCACCTCCTCCGAAGGAAACCACCAGGAAAAAAGACTGCGGCACAGCCAGCAGGATGGCAAATGGCTTCATCTCCCAGACCATAAGACTCCTCAACGCCGCTCGCGTGCCCCTTCCACCACGCCAACTCTTTTCATACTGTATTTTTTAGAAATATTTTATTCAAACTCCTCATAGAGCTGCTCTGCCACCTTGTTGTTTTCTACAACAGCAACAGTAAAGTACTCAAATCACAACTTTAGAAGAGGAAAGGATTTACCTCCAAATGAAGACACAGGGATTTGAGAAGTTTGAAGGTGGTGTTTCGAGACAGGAATGACACAAACACGTGCTGGAAAAGAGTAGTTCAGGGTCACTGTCGTGTTCATGCCGTAAAGAGAGTAACGACTGTTCCTACGGTTTCCTCACCTGATGATTTGTAGTTTCAATCACAAGGGCATTTGGCACTAATAACGCAGTTTTAGTTTTTTTGATAAACTTCACCGACATCACCGGGATGGAAATCTGGAAATGAGAAAACACTGGTAACTACGAGTTCATCCCCCAGACTGGATCCGGATCGTGTGTTTATTACCCCTCTTTCACACTTGCCCTCCGTAAACCCCTATGAAGGACAGCTCGCGGCCCCGAAGTGCAGGTCGCCTCCGGGCTACTGCTAACGTTGGTTGTCGCTGCCATGACAGAGAAATCTCTTCCCTGGTTTTATTACCAACAGCCTCAGGAGAAGGAGCCGCTGCCGGATCCGTGCTACCCTGAATGGCGACAGGGTTTACGGAGTGGCTTTCCCTCCAAATCAGGAAGCACAGCTCGAACTGTGGCCAATCCAGTCCTCCTCTGTCGCTCCTGCCGTTGTGGTCGTTGACCGCAGGGACCTTCTTTCCTGGGCTCTTCAATCTGTTAATGACCCGAGGTTTGGTTCCTGCCAGGCGGAAGTCTGACATTTCATCCGCCAGCTGCTCCACAATGGAGCATCTCTTACGCTTTATGCCGGTTATGCCGGTTTCACGCATCCTCGTCTCTGAGGCTGAAGAACTTGCAGACCTCCTCGTCTCATTATCAACAAATATCAGACCCGTGTTTAAGTTCTCGCCTCACCTGCGGATTATTGAGCGGACCAGCCCCCGTGTCGACTAATGCAAAAAGGACAGACATCAGCCTAGTTTGACGGTAATAAACATGGGAATTCCGGCAAGGTAAACGAGGATAAAGCTGGATCCCGGGACCGCGCCTCTGTACCAACGATTACAAGTAGATCGGCTGGACAGGCTAGATAACAGCATACCTTGGTATCTCTGCCGAAGACTTTGGAGTGGAAGCAGATCCAGTTATCAGAGACAAACATTTTGCCCTGATATAAAATGTCTCTCTGCAAGGCACAGGTGTAACCTGTTGAGAGACAGGTAAACATTTAACATTCACCTCTATTATTATAACGTATTCATGGCCAACAGCTCTCCTCACGGAGAAGTCAGACTTTAACACTTACTCTGTTTGAGTAACTCATCTCTGCTGACTTCCTTGAATAACTTGTGATACTGGGCGTTACTCTTCGATAACTATAAAGAACATATCTTTATTAAGAAACTGAAAAAACGTGTCAATTCTCTGGGCGACGTCTGGCCAGACTCAGTGATGCCGGAGCGCTCCCCTACCTGGTTAGTTTGGGATTTCTTCCTGTCAGTCTTCGTTTCAAAGTCGCTTAGACTCAGCATTGGCGAAAGCTGCTCCACAGGTTTCAGTCTGTCAGATGAAACGTCAGTGTTTGTGGTTAAGTAGCCAGGTAACACGAGAGCAGGACAGGTAGCAGACGGGAGGTGCAGCTGCAGCTAGAGCGAAAGCATGACAGCTCAGAGATGGTGTTATCGGTCACAAGTGAACGTCCTCCTCTGGTCGTGGTTGCAGCAAGACTGCTTACGCTGCAACGCGTAAACCTGTAAACAGCACTTTGGTCGTGCAGGTGTGCACTTACACAGGTTTAATTGGACGTAACGATGAAGCTGAGCAGAAATATAACTGAAATGAATCGATTTCAGAAACCTACAGCAGTCACGACGGCATTCTTCAGATCAGCCAGATGTTATTAAATATTCAATACGCAACAAATCAACATGGAAACTGCAATTTTTGCAGAAAACATGTATATTTGTCTTTTTAAGTCAAATCAACTCAATTTAAAGATCCAGTTGTCTTTGATTATTAGTTGTTACTGTTTGTTCTCTAAAATAAAATCCAGTGTGATCCGTCTAGTTTTTATTCATCCAACACATTCAGCTTATGTGAAATATGCATTGGAGAACAGGATTCCTTTTCTTTTTTCTTGTTTTTATAGGAGGCTGCTGAATTACAAGTTATAACAACTAATACGCATTTGGTTTATAGCCCTCAAAAATAACCTCACAGCATCACTGTAACGCATCACTGAGCATCAAAACTTTATACGGTGCGGCATAATGCAAATAAAGAAGCACATATCACCTCATGCTGGCGGGCTTCTTCCTGCTCTCTGAGGGGTCCAACTCCACGTCCAGCAGCAGCCGGAGGTCTGCAGGCGTCCGCCCTCGCCTCCTCTGCCTCCGCTCCCCTCCATGATCCACTTCGGACCTGAGCACAAGTAGCAGGAGGGTCAAAGGTGCCACCAGGTGTGAGGTTACACTTTGCATCTCGTTACTTTTGGTTTAAAGGCATCATGTGTCATCTGCTGTGAGTTTTCACTGCGTCTTTGCAGTAACTGCTTTTTCAAGCTGTTTCTTTTAGAAAATAAAGTAATTAACATGTGATCAAAGTGCAGACTTTCATCTTCCATTTAGGAACTGCAGCAGTTTTCATCAAAGTGCTTCTGTTTTCAGGGCCTCACAAGTATTCGTACAAATTGACGTAACTGCAGCTATAACAATAATTTTGACTATTTGAATGAAAATGTGCTGCTTTCATCGGCTGCCTGAAGTGTGGAGTTCTTGGACACCACTAAACCCTGAGTCTCCTCCCTGGAGATGCTTTTCCACACCTTATCTGTGGCCTCCTTCAGTTGCTGCGTGTTTGTGCATCCGTCTGCTTTCAGTTTTGTCTTCAGTAACTGAAAGGCTGGGCTGCAGGTGACTCAAAAATCAGATGACTCACATCACAACTGAAAGTAATCAGTTTATTTACCTTCAAGAAGTAATGAGTTGCTTTTGCAGTCTGCGTTTGGTCGGTGAAGCTCCATCCTGTCAGCTTTGCTGCATTTGTCTGAGTATAAACCTGTACTCCTCAGAGTTCATCTTTCTGCATCATTAATAAACACTGCTGAGTCTGTTCCATTGTCAGCAGTAAAACTCCATACCATAACACTACTTCCACCGTGTTTGACACATAATGTGGTCTACGTTGATCATGAGCTGTTTCTCTCCAAACCTTTGTCTTCCAGTCATTCTGATATCATTTTATCTTGGTTTCTTCTGTCCAGAGAATCTGATTCCAGAACATTTGTGGCTTTTTAGATGTTTTCTGGTGAAGTCTGATGCGGTGTTCCCGTTCTTGAATGTTACCTGTGGTTTATATCTTGTTATAAATCCTTTATAATTAAAGTTAAGACGTTGTAGGTTGGTTGTAGATGTTGGGAATGATACTTCCACCTTCTCCAGTCTATTACTGACTCCTGCTGATGTTGTGAAGGGCTTTTCTTCACCAAGGACACAATTCTAACACCTATTTTGGTTGGCGTCTAGGTTTTGTCCAGGCCTTTTGACGTTGTTGAGCTCATTAGTGCTTTCTTTCTTTTAAAGAATATAGCAAATAACAGATGATGTGTCCACACCTAAGGTTTTTGTACTCTATCTTATAGATGTACATTTTACAGCCTAATAGTGGCTTCAGTCACTTGAATAAAAAAAACTCGTTAGACTTCCCATTAATAACTCCAATCAAACTGCTGCCAAATGCCACCTCAATTCCTGATATCAACTGCAAACCTTTTATCTGCTTTATTTATCTTCAAGTGACGAGGGAACTGTCCAACCTGCCCTTGAAAAGGGCTTAAAGTTGGCATCATAAAAAGTTTTAATTACTTAATGTTAAAAAAAACAACAGTACTTAATTATGACCCCCCCCCCCAATACATCTACATTTTGATAACAACTTGTCAGCTTTGATTCACAGTAATTGTGGTGATATATATATATATATATATATGAAGGCAAACGCATACAATATTGGCTAAATACTTTTGGATGTGATTGTACCTACAAACATTGAGCTCTAGATGGCCCTCTAGAAAAACCCCCCAACTTATCTTAAAGTAATATTTAAATTAGACAAAGAACTCTACATACTGCCTCAGCGTTTCATCAACATTTTTATCAAGTCATGCTTAACTTATGCATGCAAATGAACCACCTCCGGCCCTCTCCACGTCCGCACCACAACCGTCCTCTGGAAGTCACCGCAGTACTTGGATTCAAATATCATGTGTGAAGCAGGATGTGCATGCAAATAGCCTCCATCTGTCAATTCAGAATCATTTTGGCCTCAGCTGATATGCAAAAGCAGGCCTTCTCCCCCGCCCGCATCCCAGTCCAGACTCACGTCGAGCAGCTTTTCCCTCGGGACTCCTTGCAGGGAAGCGGATCTGGGCTGGATAACGGGGTCAGAGGTGCGTCCGCCTGCTCGGCCATCAGCTCCAGACTCGGTGTTTCACATCTCGCTCGCCTCCGCCATCGGTTTCAGCCCTCAAGAGACACAAAACCTTCAGGAAGTCTTCAAAAGTTTTTGTTTGGGACAATCGCTCGATGGATCGAGGAGCCCGAGGAAGGAGGAGCCGGGACCAGTGGGAGGAGAGGGAGCGGAGCAGCTGGGAACCACGTCAGGAGCCACGGGAAGGGGAGGAAGGAGCAGACTCCTGGACGCAAAACTTTGAAAATAACGCAACAGCGACACCGTCCAACACTCACCAGTAAAAGAGAGGCGTGAAATCTTTACGTAAACGAGTAATTCAGGAACTGCGTCGCTAATAAAATTCATCAAAACATGCAACTGTGGCACTTGTGTGTTGTGTTTACGAGGGATTTCCAGCAGGGGGCAGCAGAGTCTAACTTGTAAGGTGTCACACGCAGGACGCCAGTCGCTCATCGCTGAAGTGTGGCGGTCAAACAACATCTGCAAAGACGTAACAGACACACGGCCACGGTGTCCGCTTCTTCACCATGCAGACTCTCACTTTAGTTAATTCCGCTAAAAGCTCTGCTTTTTGCTGCTTTTGCAACTCCCGAGGAAACATCCAGCCCTCACATGTCATCTGTCAGGTCATAGCTGAGTAATTATCGTGAAGAACTTGCTGCTCTGTCATCATGTCCCACATGAAGTATTTCTTTCTTCATCAGTACCCACAACTGCAGTCCCCCCCCCCTTTGTTGCACATATACCAAGTTTGGTAAAAACCCAAGAGCTGTATATATGCATTTTAATATTGCAACAGAGGTTTTTTTTGGTTTTTGTTTTATGTGTGCGTAAGTGTGTGCAAGTGTGGGGCAAGACTTTCTGTCATTTCTATCATTTCTGATAAACTGCTATTGGCTGAATGTATCTCCTCCTGCTAATAAAACAATGAGCTTAAATCTAGTTGTTTTTATGTTCATACTCCTAATTATCATAATCATCCCTCTATGAATTGATCATTAGCAGTTATGCAGAGTTTTGCTGGTTTGGAGCATTTTGGTCTGCGTTAACACAATGTCAAGAGGGATAAAACATAAGCAAAGATCCTAGAAAAGCAGTTGTTGCTGCACATCAATCTGAAAGGGGTTTATAAAAGTTTTTAGATCTGGGAGTTCACAGACTTACTCACACAGACATGAACACACATGCTCTAACCCCGCCCCCACCCCCTCTTACCCCCCAGTACTGCAACCTGGGTTAGATGCGCTTGCGCCAGAAGGCTGCGTGCGATCACTTGTGCTGCTTGTGCTGGGACACCCCCATCCCCCATGCCCACCATCTCCCCCACCCCCACCACCAACCTCAACCCCACCCCCCTGCATGTATGCTCGTCTCTCAAGTTTGTTTTGGTATGATGAGTATGTTGCTTTTTGTGCTGAGGTGTTTGTTTTCCAGGAGCTGATGTCCCAGCAAATCTACCAAATGCTCCTGTAAAGCTCAGACTAAAAAAAGAAAAGAGTCCAAGTGGAGTCTGCCCTTTATGCCCCACTGCACCATGTTTGATGAAAACTAAACACAACATTTTTGCAGAAACAACTCATGCCCGCTGTCAAGCTTGGTGGTGGAGCGGTGATTATTCGGCCACGGTAGCAGAGGGATGAATAATGGTATAAGAAGTGGTACATGTTTTTGTTTGTTGGTCTAATGCTGCATGTGCCTCATACCCATGATGATCAGATTGTTTTTATACAAGAAAGAGACTTAGAAATAAAAGAGCAAATACTAACCTTTTCACAAAACGATGTATGTATTTTACTGTAAGATGACCACTTAATATAATATTGTTAGGACACAAAAAAGGCATCATGCAGTGTAAAAAAATACCAACTCAGTCTTCTGATTTCAGACAGGACTGTTTAAAAAAAGCATATTTTGTGACAGTGCGCCAGTTCACTCGTCAATAAAGATTTTCGGACGAAGAACATGTGATCAGTTTATAAAATTGTCCAGAAAATGAAACAATAATAGCAAAGTTTCCATACATCTTTAAATCTTCAGGGAACCCTCAGAGAATGGTCCCCGAGGGTTCCCTGATGTCACATGGATTTGTCTCAATGAGCCCTTTGGAGGATCCTCAGGGAACGTCTCCCCAGTGAAATCTGCAGGGAATCTTCAGAGAACATACATTAAGGTTCCCTGAGAACTACTTACTGTTTGTTTGATAATCCTACTGCAACATGCTTTATTTGAGTTGTAAGAGGTGATTAATAAAAGAAAGGTAAAAAGCACAAAAGAACAACCAGACATGTAGATTTGTTTAAAAACAACAACAAAAAAAGTCTGTATATAAAACATAAACCTGTTTGTAGGGCAGGAGGTGAAATTTAACACTCTTAACACTTACGTTTTGGAGCATCAATTATAGATGAATACTTATGATACAATAACAAAACACATCTTAAGCAGGAGAAAAGATAAAAAATGAGATGACGAATGAATGTTTTTAAGAGAGGGATTTTTTTTTTTGTATTTAAACTATTAACATTAAAAGTCCAGATGTTTGGCCTCTTTGCATGCATGTATAAAAACAGAGAAAAAAGTGTGGTTTATCATTCAGCAACACATTTGTTGCTTCTCCCTCCGTCAGACTCCAGGGGTCGCTATTGCAGCGTTTAATGACACCGTCCGTTGACCGGCTGTGGACTTGTCAGAGTTTATTAAGTATCCAGGAGACAATGGAAGGGCCTGCAATGCAAGGCAGGTTAGCAGCCAGAAAGGCTGCCATTAATCACGGCTGACAGGGAACTCAGGGTTAAAGGTGGGAAAACTGCCAGAGACTCTGTGAGTGCTCTGATACCACAGAAACACTGGAGACACAGAGATTGAGTGTGTCTGGTTAATGTGATCAAGTCTGATTCATTGACTGTGGTGTAAAAAGAGCCGTTCCAATCACTATCTCCCACCGAGCCCTTTAACTGATGCTGAGGCATGTCACGGTGCAACTTAAGAGGCACAATAAACAAACGTCCTCACCGGTCCTCAGCCTTGGTGACCAGCCTGGTCAGAACGATTTGGCATTTAAGAAGTACCAGAACCAAAATTCACATCAACTTACAAATGTAATGGATTGTATAAAGTATACAAACACTGATGATTATAAATCTAACGTTAACTTATAATATAAAAAATAAAGCATCCATGTATGAGCAATGTTTCAGTAAAGATTTGCCATTGAAGTTTGAGGCCTTTGGTTGGGATGATTGTTGGTGTAACAAACTAGAAAACAAAATTAAGTTACACAGATTGATTTAGTGATGCCCCCCCCCCCTCCAAAAAAAAAAAATATTGAAAAGTATTACTTCTTTGTCTCTCAATCAGTATAATCTAGTCTAGTAAATGTAATCAAGTCAGGACAATCTCGTGATAGGTTGAGTCTGACAGGTCAAAAACCTGCTGAGCAAATGCTGTACTGATCAGTGAGGTTCTAGTATGGAAACATCATGGCAAAATGCTGTCAGTGGTTTAGTCCTTAGAAATATAATGTATTTAGCAGGGGACTGAAGACCAGTCCGGGGTGCAACCCTACCTCTTACCTGACCATGAAGAAGCGGGTCCAGACGGTGGCAGGATGGAAATCCTTCATCTGACGGGGGCTAGTAGGTAAAGCTGTCACATAAATTTACTTCCATTTTTCAATCAAGTCCATTTGTTGAATACATCTAACATGATTGCACTAAATAAGGGCTTGAGCAAGATTGATAAAGGAAAGCCAGAAAGTTATCTCAGATTGATGGGAACAGACTCTAGTCGCAGCAATGAGAAATCCGACTGCTTGTTCCACATCTGCAGAGATTTGGCCTCATTACAGCTCAACGATCGGACCGTCTTTTAGAGAACAGGACTCCAGACGAAGGGATTCAACTGCTGTCAAGGTGGATGGACCTGGTTGTCATGTATCAATGTTGGATTTCTTTTTTTTCCTTAATTACGGACACATGAGACACGCTATGGAGGGAAAGGGTTTTAATTTACACATGAGGTCCAACTGAACCCAACAACAATCAAACAGCAAAATACAAAACTCACCAATGAAGACATCCAGTACAAATCAAAGTCACTGGTTTGACTGCAGTCCCTCCTCCTTCTGTTTCTTCACTTTTTCCATATGCATATCGTTGAGTTTCTTACAGTTTTAAGAGAAATATGGCAAAACAGACAAAAAATTGTGTTACTTGTTAAGTGAATTAATAAACTTCTGTCTTTTTACGTATTGCAGACCTGCAGACAGACCTGGAGTTCAGTCTTTGGCAGTCCAGTTTGAGTCAGGGCTTGGGAGGGTATCAAACAAAAATTTTTTTTTTTTAAATTTAAAAATAAAACAAAAGCAAAAGAAATGGGTTGTGTGTGTTAATACATCTGTTCACGATTTGTTGATACCCTGTTTGTGTGTCCTAATGCATTTTAAAGCTTCCTAATCAGTGCCAAATATATTGGAGATGTTGGGATTGTTGGGGGTGGGGGTGACAATCATGTTAGAGGAACATTTCAGATTCCAAAAATATTCCAAATATTCTGAATATTCCAAAAAGTTCGATTAGACCTGGGTCCATCACTAGATGGTCATGAGTCTACACTTTCAAGAGGGAGCAAAAGCAAAGTGAATCAAAGCAGTTTTGGATCAGTGTGGATTATAAGTTTGCAATAACAGCTGTTAAAAGCAGCCCAGAGGGCTGGTAGCGACTCGGAATAAATAAAGGCCTCTGACACGACTCAATAATGTAATTTCACCCAACACAGAGCGTGGAGAGGGTTCCTCCAGATGTACCAAGGTAGTTCTAACTTTGTATGTGTACAAAAAGTGGATTTAAAAAGGACAGCGTACAGGATTGGCCTTGTGTTTGCTGCTTGTGTCTGAAGTCTGTGCAAAGTGATGATCAAATATTGTGATCAAATTTTGTATAAATACAAAGTCAAAATGACTGAAGTACGTCTGCAGGGACTCTACCCACACTATGGCATCAGCTGAAGGACATTTTTCAGTCATGTCAGTGGATTATTATGACCTTAATAACCATTTTGAAAGTTAACGCCCGTATCATCTAGCAATAGACCTGGGGTTGATTTAACTCTGGAATATTCCTTTAACTGTAATTCATAGTTATAACTATCGGGATCATGATTCTTATCTTGTTTTTATGATTCTTGATCTTTCTTTCATGTTTTTTATCATTCTTTTATTCTCTCCCTACTTATATCTATATTATGAAGCAGCAGTGGCGGTGAACTTTAGCCCAAGACAGATTTCCTTCGGAACAAATAAAAAATAATTTACTTACTGAATCTCCAAGTGAACCATTTCAACACGGTTCTTTCAAAAACAAAGCTTCACATTTGACTCCTCTGACTTTTAGCATCAGAATCATGTTTTTTATTTTAAATCTTACTTCTGTGATGAAGTAATTTCTACAAATGTTTACATTCCCGGCTCCCAGTTTCTCATGTTTACACAAATCTCTCCTTTTACCGTTCTCTTCTGGTTAAAAAAAAAGTAAAAAAAAAGAAAAATTCAGATTTCTTTTTAGATACAATTTGAAGAGAAAAATGCTAGAAGCAGCTTCTCCGTATGATAAAGCCTGCTCTTTGTAGTTTTACAGTATTTACAGTAAGGGGCGTGGTCACCCAGAGGAGAAGGCGGGGACTTAGAAATGTTACTCAACTATGGGAAAGGGGGTGGAGCTTAGTCACAAGGCTGATTTCGCCCCAATAATATCACCTGCTAAGCTAAGAAAGCTTCAGGACTGTATCGTCGTGGTATTTCGATCACAGATATTTAATTAGTAATTCAGAATAAACTACAGACATGTTAATACCTTAAAATCTGGCCAAGAATTGGACACTTTGTGACACAGACTTGAGAACAGTAAAAAAGTAAAAGAGACATGAATTTGTCAACACGAGCTAAAACTTTTGATTCCTTTGAATCTTTTTCAACTTTTCAACTTCAACCAGTCAAAATAAACCAGAATGATCTTTTAGAGCATTTAAGACATCATACAATTAAAGCAGCGTTGAAGCAAAAACGTAAAGGAGCTTAGAGGTGCAGGTAGGATTTGTATAACCTGACAGATCCGCCCCTCATTCAGTCTCCAAACTAACAAATGCTAAACTAGGCCGACCCCCTCTTGAATCCTACTTAATATTAACAAAAAAACCAAAACAAGACACAAAATAGGTTTCAATCTTCTCATATAAACACATTGTTATAAATATTGATAATTAGCTGGATGAGCTGAAGCATTCGCCAGTTTGTGTGACTGTGGAGGAAAGTGATTTTTTTTTTTGCAGCCTTTTCCCTCCGTGAAACGTCTCCTTCCATCGGCAGAGGTCTTTTCAGTGCCTGTCATATATTCCACCGCAGAAAGACAGAGAACAAGGAAAGCATAGAGACAGGAGGCTGCTGTGTGAAGGAGTGTGTGCAAAAAAATGGTACTTGTGACGGGGGAAGATTGAAGTCCTGTTAAGTGCTCTGCTTGAAAGCATGTCTGGCCTCATTAGCTGTCAGTTGTAACAATACTGAACTGGCAGTGAAGACAGGTTGGAGTCTAGTGGTCATAAATCACTCCTCGACAGCTGCTTGACAAGCTGGGAACCAGTACACAGGCACAGGCGCCCTCTCAGCCTCGACACTGCACAGGCGCACAGTAATCTAAGAAATCATCGCTCTTGCCCTGAAATTACATGGAGCCTGTAGAAGAGGTATGCTGGGGTTTTTGTAAGAAGGAAATTGCTCTCATTTCATGTCTGCTTGCATAGATGTTCGTCTACTTGTCTCCTGCGCCTGTCCGTCGCTGGCTGTGTCTATTAGCTAGACAAGCAGTGGCTGCAGTGACTTCTGTGGAGCAGCGGTGGGGGTTAAGAGCAGGGCCTGCAGGTCATTAATCACGGCCCCTGACATGCAGAGCAGGAGGCCGAGGCCCCCCTTATGCATACAGCTGCTGGGCCACACTCAATGCACAGGCGAAGTGTTGACCCTCATACGCCCCCGTTCCTAGCGCCCATGGCTCTCATCTGTCCAACTCCCTCACTGTTTCTGTCAGTCACTTGGCCTGTCAGACAACAGCAACCCCCCCAACAACAAACCGCAACACCGCTCACACTGTTTCCTCTAACAGCTACGACGGTCTGCTCTCAGGTCTCCATTTCACCGTAACTATACTGGTCCGACACTCGGAACAACGATAACGTCTTTACAAAGCTGCTCAGGCTACCACTTTGATCTACTTAAACTCGGTACGACTGGGGACCAAGTCCAAGTTTGTTTCAGTTTAAGGATAAGCTAAACCAAGGATAAACTTAGACCTGCACTGGTTGATCCCCATCAAGAGGACAAAGACTTTAGCAACACAGTACAGGTTGTTGTTTACCTGCAACTTGATTATCATCACAATATCTGCAGAAGTAAATCCTGTTCACAAACCAGGATGTTTGAGGGCGTAAAATGACCTTAAACATCAGCGCAGTGATCTTTAGTAACCAGGGCCCGGCAGCATCATCACTACAAACGAGAAGCGAGGCACATTGGCCCAACCTGAGCAGTAAGGTGACCGTCCTTTTGTGACATTACAACCGTGGGATTGAGCATCATGCGCTTTAACATGTGGGCTGAGCTTACCTCTAATTAAAAAACAAAAAAAACCTGGTCGCCTTTGTTCCTTCTCCTCTCTCCTTTATCTCGGTTTCTGAAGACCGGTTTGAAGCCTGTTTTTCTTGGTACAGCTGGAAGGTTTTTCGGCTCCTCTTTATTTGGAGACCTTAACTGTTACCAGATTTGGTTAAACGGAGGGAAGTTCTGTTTAAGCCACAAAATTAAGGAAGTTACTCTAAGAAATTCTACAAAACATGTACCCGGTTAAGACATTGGAAAGATTTAACCTTGATATAGATTATTCAGGTGCTTTCTGTGTACATTTCTCATTCATTTTTTCAAGGTAAGTATAGAAGGATATTTTGGACAGAATTTATTAGCCAGAAAATTGAGTAAATAATTAAAATTACAGAGAAAGATGTGATGTTGTGCTTTGATAATAACAATGTGAACAAAGACTTCACCTACTTCATCCAGCTAATACCCTTCCTGGGAAAATTTCATCTCCACAAGAAACGATGGACGGACTCCAAACCAAACATGAATCACTTCTGCCAAGAACTCGATCAATACATCAGCGCAATCAAAGACCTGGAGAAAAAAAAGGCAATAAAACAAACTGTTTTGGACAAACTGAATGTGAATCTTTCAAAATAGAGAATGTTTTCTTGTCCTTATGTTACTTAAATCTTGAACTTTTATTTCTGCATATCTGTACGCATGTGTGTATGTATATGTTTTTATTTTTTACATTTTTATTTTGTTCTAATAATTTATGTTCTATTTTATCTCTGGCATATAGAGGTTCTGAATATATATTTTTGAATAATCAATGAAGTTTATAGAAAAAAAGAAGAGGGGCGTGGCCATGTTGCTTCGGAAGCCGACGGAAACACGCCCACCACCTGTCAATCAAAGTTAGCTTTCTTCCGAGCTCCTTCAGCCGAAACCACCGAAATATCTGCAGATACACAGGGTCTCACATAATCTTCATTTAATTAAAGAAACTTATTTGTGAACTAAAAAAAAACTATTTTAAGTTTATTTTCATATGTATAACACTGTTTTGTTTTTTAATAAGTGAGATATTTTATTAGAAGAAAAGAAATATTCAGATCTTTACTAAAGTCTGGTGTACGGCACAGAATCTGATCGATTTTCAAACTTAAACACTACAAATGTGGGTGAGTGCCGAGAGACCTTCAGTTACATCAAAAACCCACATTTTATTTAACACCACCTTTTCTTTTTTATGGGCTGACAGCGGAAACAGGACATGATAAGGAACAGCTACAGTTTGTGGATGGAAAGGTGAATATTACCTCATAATTTCGTCTTTAAATGAGCAGATTACTGCTCGATTCCAGAGGGCTTACGTCCATCTTGCCACCAGCGGGATCCTAGGAAGAGACAAATTGCTGGTCTTTGACTGACCACCATGGACCGGCACTCTCTGCGCTGACATCCATTTTAAAATGTCTAATTTTGTATTTAATATAAACATATTTACAGGCTAGTAAATAAAACCGCTTTGGTCTCCACTGCTAGATGTCACAGAGTGAGAAGAGGCAGACAACCATAATGGGCTGCTGTCACCGACGACCAAACAGCTGCTGGTTAGTAAACACGCAGGAACATCACAAGCGGGAAGATGCACTCGTAAATATGTTTATTGAGACTGGTAAGTCTACAAGTCTGCGTGACTCGACTGCCTTCAAAAGGTTTGGCTCGTCACTCGCTAAATTCAAATCACCCGGTGCTGCACGAGTGAATAACCTTACTGGAGCTAAGATGGAAAAGGCACACAAAGAAAAGCACAAATTAAAAGACATCATAAAAGACACGTGGAAGGTGACCCTCCGTGTGGATGGATGGAGCGAGAGAGGATTAACAGCATCCTCATGGGTGAGTCAGCATGTCTTCATCAACCACCTGGAGGCCAGGTTAACATGATCTGTGTAACCTACACGAATAGAGCGGCCACACAAGTATGGGGTAGAGGAGAAGACAAGCTGCTGCTCGTTGGGACAGACAACGGCTCCAACTTCGGTAAAGCTGAGCATCCCTGCTGTAAAAGCAAGGGTTACTACGGAAACACCTCTAATTCATAAACAATTCTTTTTTAAACTGTACTAATCCTTTGTGTATTTTGCATCATCTTTCTTTGCCAAGAACCTGACCTGCCAGCGGGTTCATGCAGCGAGGAAATCATCAGCGGCAAACGAAGCGATGATGAAAAAGTGTGGCAAAACTCTGAGAGGTCCGAGATCGAGGCACAGCTTGGAACAGCACTTCTGATGTGCTGAGAAGGCTGCTGGAGACCAGAAATCGCTTCTCAGAAGTGATCGGGCGAGCTGGAGAACACAGACCAGCTTCAGCGTCAGGTTCGTAGCCCTGATTCCCCACAGATTGATGCTGCACCAGCAGCAGCCTGGATCCAACTGTTTCACTGACTCTTCAAGAACCAGACATGGAGCCCCTGAGGAGGCCAGCTCAGTCTTTAGTGCAGACTCTGGCAGCTCAGTATAACCCAGCAACTCCGTCTCAGGGTGATGTCATTGCCGCACACTGCCCTCCGGCTGTCCTTCAGAAATACCGCTTCCTGCCTCCCGTATGGAAGTCAGTGTGTCATTGACAAATGAGCCTGATGGAGCTGACAGTCTATTGACTGAAATGTAGAACTATGGCGACAACGTCAAACAGGGTGTGGTTAATGAGACACCGCTGCAGTCCTGGAGATCAAGAGCGGCTGTCTGTCCAAAACTTGCCCCAGAGGCACCAGATCTAATTGGTGTCTCTGCCTCAGAAGCCTTTGTGGAGCGCATCTTCTCAGCGTGGACTGTTGTCATCTAGTCTGAGGAACAAAACAGGCACATCTCTGGAGCAACGTGTTTTCCTCAAGATCAACAAGAACGTGTTGTACAGCCATCAATCACTCTCTTTCTTTATGATGTTAGAACAACGCTGTCCTGTATCGTTGGTCTACCACACTGATATGTTCCTGCATCTACAGCCGAGAAGCCTGGTTCTTAATTTATTTTTGAGTTTGAATTTTGGTCCAAAAATGACTCAAACTTGTGGAGTGGGTTATTGAGTTTGTTGATGAGCTCCTGAGACTCCTGTCAGGAACGGAGACACGTCTCATGAATGGCTTTATATTCTTTTGTTCCACGTGTCTTTGGTCTGCGGGCGGTTTTGATTTGTACCAGGCGGGACACTAGCTGTTTAACCCCAGAAGCAGCGTTACACACAAACGCCTGCTGTCCTGTGGACCGTTGTGGTCGTTGTGGATGGTCGGTTGTTCAGCAGTGGCCGAACTGCAACTGAGTTTTATTACACAATACTTACTCTGATCTTTTTGAATCCTGCACCTGACAAATAGACAAAAGTATGAAAAACCTAAAACAATACAAACTAAACTAATACTAGGCATTTAGAAAAAAAATGAAAACTAAGCTGCTCTAAAAACGAATTAAAACTAACTCAGAGGGGAAAAGGCCAACCGAACTGGCGAAATGCAGTGGCTGTTTCTAATTTTTGCCAAGAAGCAGCATTTGAAATGATATATTCTGCTGCAAATGTTCACCCACAGCTCCTCAGGCCGGGATTGGCTGAAGGAGCTAGGAGCCATGACTAACTGTGATTGACATAAGGTGGGCGTGTTCCAACCGGCTTCCAGGGTCTGCTCACTACGCACATATGTGAGATGGCGTCCTGCAGTATCAGTCCTCAGTAGGTGTATGGGTGACGTAAATGAGGGTTTGTCTGGTAATTATACATCTAAATGCTATCTAGACTCAACCTACGGGTGACATCACAGAGGGTTTTCCAGTTCTTCTTGTAGAGTCTGTACTTGTTTCCCACATGAGCTCAAAACGTTTGCATAAAGTCATAATTTCACAGATGTAACAGAACAAGCAGCTTTTTAAGGGCTTTTTGAGGCCCTTTTGAGCGCTGAGATGGAGCAAACTGCTGCACAACTGGACCAACTGACCCCACGGTTCTCCTGGATTAGGTTTAGACACCGAAACTACCAGGCTGGGGTTAGGAAAAGACAGTGGTTTGGCTTTAAATATACCATATCACAGTGTTTACTTGGTGCGGTATAAAAAAACCCCAAAAAAACGATGCTAAAGATTTGCGATCATTTGTGATGCCAAGTTTTCCTGACCAGAGCCTCGGGAGTGAGATTGGGAGGCTCAACAATCCGTATCCTCAATGACAGCTTCATTATCTGGCAAGCAATTGATTGCACTCCAGCTTCTTTTAGTTAAGGCTGTAATAGATGCTGGAAGAAAACACTGGTAGCTGAATTAACTGCTTCAGCTTCCTTTATCAATATGAATAATGGCATACTTTTACTCTAATATGGCCTAATATTCATTGGTTAACACTTTTTCTTTGCAGATGGCTTCGGGTCTGAGTACTTACTGTCTGAAAAGTCCTTTTACCATCATTAAAGGTTTATTTTCAAATGAGATTGTTTCCTCAGTTGCAGAAAAAGCTTACAAGTGGACAAGTTGAGTTGAGACGAGTGTCAAACTGCAGTTTCCTGCTCAGTGATGCGTCTTCACCAACAAGACGACGATGCAACCACCTTTTCTGGTCGGCGGGTCTGCATTCCCATGATTGTATGTCATGCAGCAGAGACCTGACAAGTGCAGAAAACTTCTCATGACACAGAAGTATGTAGAGCTGAGATGGCTTCTCATTCTCCCCTCATCCACTGACATGATGTCACCCAGACCCACAGCTGTTTGTGCAACGATAAAAGCCAGTCCGGCTCAGACACTGAAAAACCGTCTCATCATTCACAGCTACTAAAACACCACGTCCAAGCACAAGACATCTGTTGAAAACTGATTCCTTATCTGCCTTCCAGCATAATTCAGGGAACATCTGGACTTTCCGAGGCCTTTGGCACCGGTACGGGCTGGAAAACTCTGAGAGAAGCTTAATTTTCTAGAATGCGTTGACACTTAAACTGCAGACCAGGTGATCTATTGCAGCATGACATGCTCTTTGAATGGTCGTGGTGCACATGCATGAACATTTTTCACAAAACATTGAACTAAATTTGGGAATATCCTGTGAATTAGTTTTGAGACTGACCGAAGCGGTGTCCTGCTTTATCTTCACACAGCACTCAGCACGCCACAGTGCTGGCAGTTTTTCTGTCACATTTGGTAAGAATTTAAACAGCTGCTGCTTCAGCTGAAGAAAGCACCAACACGCAACGCGTATTTTGTCTTTGAGGAGTCAAATTTACAGTCCTGGGAGCCTGTTCTCAGCTTATTATTCTCATAGCACAAATTAATCAACCAGTTCTGAATCAAATGAGCTGTTTCAAATTAAACCCTTCACAATTATTGAGTTTCCTTGTTGGAACAAGGCTTTAAAAAGGATACATACATAACCCCTAACCCTGACCCTCATGCTTAACCTCAGAAATTGGAAACATATCAACTTAAAGGCAATGTGTTCAATATTACAGGGAGACGAAGATGAACATTTCCCAGAGGAAAAATGACCAGCAGCTGGAGAAGACGTGGCAATAAAAAAAGACTATTCCTGTATCGCAGAGCAGAAACAGAGTGGGACCATTACACGTACGGCAACCTTACTGGTTTTCATGTTGACAGCTTTTCATTCAGGCAGGAAACAGGATGGCAGATGTAATGTTGTCACCACATTTCTGTTTTAATGTTCAGCAATGATGGTTTATTATTGTTATGAGGATTAAATTCCTCAAAAACTTAAATCTGTTGGGGATAACTTGCTGCTAACATGAGCTCAAACTACATTCTGAAGCAATAAAATAACATAAAGTAGATATTCTGTTATTTATTCATTCATTTGCATTCATACACGCACACAAAAAGAAAAGAAAAGACGAGACTCCTTATGCCCGTCTGGCATATTTGCCGGCTCGTGTTATGTTTGTATCTCAAACAGGAATGTTTTAGGTGGTTCGTTTGGGCAACGCAACCACTCAGTCTGTAAAGAGAACTACACAAACCCTCCGGGATGTCACCAGAACAAGGTCTCTGGAGAGTAGCTTTGAAGCCAGTTTTAAGTCAGTGGAGGATGCCGATTTGGCATCATGCCGTTTTGGCAGGTACTGACTCTCCAACAACCGGCTGACCGCAGTCAGAGCCGCCACGCGGCAAAACCTGGGTGGCTCAAACTGTGACCTTGACCCTTCCAGCGGGATCCTCTGGGTTGGCTCAAGGCTGGGTCGGTGGAGATTGACTCGCCTTTGAAGCCCCCAGTGGTCAGTCAAGGAACTACACTTTTCTGTGCCTCCAGGATCAGGCCAGATGCAGCTCCTTGCAAACACCACTGTATCAACTCAAGACACGTTGTTGAGGATGTGCTAAATACTGAATAGAAACACCTCATTTCAGTCTCTCTGGTCCAAAATAGTCTTCATTTCACAGTATGAGGTCTTGTTTAAAGTCACAATCGTGTCGACTTGCCAGATATGTTCTTGCCTCGCCCAGATGCATCCAGTGGAGACTCGTGTGGACTTGTTGAGTGATGAAATGCAGTTCAAAGACGTTTCTAGGGAGAAAGGAGCCCTTCTCACTTCTAATTTGTGGTTGATTTCAAACTGCACCCTGCCATCCTCCGAAGTTCGTCCTCCCAAGTTGAACTTGTCAAGTATAAACTACCAAGTGCACAAGTTTAAACTTGCTGTACGTGTGCGAGCAGTTTGGGTTAACTTTAGTGTCATACAACTACATGACCTTTTAAAAGCATCCTTCATCTCCTCTCTGCATTTTTAGGAGCTTGACTTTTTTTTTACTGCTTAAGCACGACACTGCATGTGCACACACACACACACACACACACACACACACACACACACACACACACACACACACACACACACACACACACACACACACACACACACACACACACACACGCACACACACACATCCTGTCTGTTGGAAGCTGGTGGCAGGGATCAGGCCTGCTAGTTAGACTAAACAACAACGTTTGAGCAGATTTACTCTCCCTCATTAATCATCCTGACAGCTTGAAAAACAACATTTCCTCCTTAATGACTGTATTTGAGTAATCATGTCTGCTTATTTCCATGCGAGCTCCTCTTTTTCCGTCCGCCTTGTGCTCTCTCCCTCTCCCTGCCTTTCTTTATTTCTGTTGCCATCCACATGCGCGCACACGTGCGTGTGTATTTTGAAGTCTTTCCTCTGACCTCCCAAGTCTGCGGCGTGGCGTCTGCTCTGGGTCACGCTGGCCAATTACAGTGGGCAACGTTTGTGAAGAGGGTGAAAAACCAGAAGGAATGAGAAAATGCGGTCGTGAAGATCCAGATGCGGAAAGCAGCGGATGGTGTAACCCCCCCACCCACCCACCTCCGCCCGGGCCCCCCTCCCACATGCGGCTAACCCACCGGCAGCTGCTGGCCTCCAGGACTCCGCTGGTCACTGCCAAAGCACGTTTCTCCGTTAAGCACCGGCTCTGCGATGCATGAGAGCTGACAACTGAGCTCGGTGTCCTCAGAGCACAGCTCGATCAAAACCAGCTGGGGCCATGCACATTAGAGGAGAAACCATAATTGCGTTTGCCCTGTTGTACACCACTAAAAATCTCTCTGCTGACCTTTTTTTTCCCTGACAAATGACACACGGAAAGAGAGGTGGAATAGATCTGATTAGTTCTGTTTTTAGAAATAAAAATGCCTACTCAAATGCTGGCTCATTTCTCTTCGGATGCGGGTAATTTAACGTATGAGTCGTGTCGTGGATGAGCAGTTCGACAGCAGATCGTGGAGTGTTTTTCCGCAAGCGAGAAAAGTGTTTTTTTTTATTTTCGACATCTCCCGCTGCCTGTGGGTGGACGTAAGTGACGGGTTTATAGCGGTTTAGAAACAGCAGTACAGCACGGCTGACATCTGTGTCCGCTTTATTTTTGGACCACTTGAAAAGCACTCATAGTAGGATGATGGATGAAGTGATAAAGTTGGAGAGAGGACAAAATGAAAGCAGAGGAGTCGGTTTCTGGGAAGCAGTTTGTGAGCTGTAACTCAGAGACAAGTCAGAGAAAATACCAGGACAGATGTTTGTAATTTGTGACTACGTCTAATGATTTTGATAATCTCTGAGAGCCAAAGGGAAAACTCCAGAAATACTTTTATGTTACAAATTACGCATCAAAAGCTATATATTTATATGTGTGTGTAACATTGGACATCTTTTAAATCCAGCCTCTTTGCTTTTGCACTGGTTCAAACTAATTGAGAGGTTAAAGGCTTGTCATGAATTGAAGGAGCAGCTCCACAGTCTATCATCATTAATCATCGGGGCTGTCAAGCTGCTCCAAGGACTCGCTCAGGCCAACCAGGCAAGGAAACCAATACCAGAGGACCTTTTATAAATTACAGTGGAACATCCCTGCACATTGGCTTTCATTCAGATGAGATCTTTTTGAAAACTGCTGCAGTAACCAGGAGATTAAATATATATTATGTCACAGATGAAGAGCAAATCTTTTGGTTGACTGGAGAAATACAGGAGGTAACGGGGAATGAGGAACCTCCAACTCCTCCCTTAAAAGCTGTGGAGTTGCCGTCTGAGGAATACGGATGGTTCACATGTCGGAGCCTGTTGGTGAAAAACTGTGTTTAAGAAAAAACTGGAACATCTCTATAAAGTGAACTAAATTAAAATATCAAAGTTTATAGAGTAAATAAACATTTTTAAGCCCGGTTCACATCAAAGACAGCAGCACAGGGTTGAAATGTAATTCACCTCATCAGGTAAAATGACAAAAAACTACACATTCATGCATTACTAGAGGTCTGTGTTCATCAATTTAACTCCTTAGTGCTCAGCACTTTGAGTGAACATGACTTCTGAGCTGTGAATGAAGACCAAAAGGCTCCTACGTACTGCAACAACTGTGGAAATATCTTTCACGGCGCGTCCAAACTGGCTGCTTCTGAAGTGGTTTGAAGACCATCATTCTGGTCTCACACTCAAAGACCGTCCGACACAGTTTACTGACAGCGTCAGATGTCCAAGACTGTTCGCTGACAAACCAAATTACAATGAAACTTTGGATCACGTATTAATTCAACCTAGTGTGATTACTTAAAAAAAAAAAAAAGAGCATTGAAGTAAAATGTAAAAGAAATCAAATTTGGTGAAGTTGTGACCACTGAGATGTTCACCACCAAGTGGGTGTGATTCATTACACATATAATTTCTGTATGCAGGCTGGTTATACAACATCACACCTGGTTGTTACAGCATCACACCTGGTTGTTACAGCATCACACCTGGTTGTTACAGCATCACACCTGGTTGTTACAGCATCACACCTGGTTGTTACAACATCACGCCTGGTTGTTACAGCATCACACCTGGTTGTTACAGCATCACACCTGGTTGTTACAACATCACACCTGGTTGTTACAGCATCACACCTGGTTGTTACAGCATCACACCTGGTTGTTACAGCATCACACCTGGTTGTTACAGCATCACGCCTGGTTGTTACAGCATCACACCTGGTTGTTACAGCATCACACCTGGTTGTTACAGCATCACACCTGGTTGTTACAACATCACGCCTGGTTGTTACAGCATCACGCCTGGTTGTTACAACATCACACCTGGTTGTTACAGCATCACACCTGGTTGTTAAAGCATCACACCTGGTTGTTACAGCATCACACCTGGTTGTGACAACATCACATCTGGTTGTTACAGCATCACACCTGGTTGTTACAGCATCACACCTGGTTGTTACAGCATCACACCTGGTTGTTACAACATCACACCTGGTTGTTACAGCATCACACCTGGTTGTGACAGCATCACACCTGGTTGTTACAGCATCACACCTGATTGTTACAGCATCACACCTGGTTGTTACAACATCACACCTGGTTATTACAACATCACACCTGGTTGTTACAACATCACACCTGGTTGTGACAGCATCACACCTGGTTGTTACAGCATCACACCTGGTTGTTACAGCATCACACCTGGTTGTTACAACATCACACCTGGTTGTTACAACATCACACCTGGTTGTTACAACATCACATCTGGTTGTTAAAGCATCACACCTGGTTGTTACAACATCACACCTGGTTGTTACAGCATCACACCTAGTTGTGACAACATCACACCTGGTTTTTACAGCATCACACCTGGTTGTTACAGCATCACACCTGGTTGTGACAACATCACACCTGGTTGTTACAGCATCACACCTGGTTGTTACAACATCACACCTGGTTGTTACAGCATCACATCTGGTTGTGACAACATCACACCTGGTTGTTACAGCATCACACCTGGTTGTTACAACATCACACCTGGTTGTGACAACATCACGCCTGGTTGTTACAGCATCACACCTGGTTGTTACAGCATCACACCTGGTTGTTACAACATCACACCTGGTTGTTACAACATCACACCTGGTTGTTACAACATCACATCTGGTTGTTAAAGCATCACACCTGGTTGTTACAACATCACACCTGGTTGTTACAGCATCACACCTGGTTGTGACAACATCACACCTGGTTTTTACAGCATCACACCTGGTTGTTACAGCATCACACCTGGTTGTGACAACATCACACCTGGTTGTTACAGCATCACACCTGGTTGTTACAACATCACACCTGGTTGTTACAGCATCACATCTGGTTGTGACAACATCACACCTGGTTGTTACAGCATCACACCTGGTTGTTACAACATCACACCTGGTTGTGACAACATCACACCTGGTTGTTACAGCATCACACCTGGTTGTTACAACATCACACCTGGTTGTGACAACATCACACCTGGTTGTTAAAGCATCACACCTGGTTGTGACAACATCACACCTGGTTGTTACAACATCACACATGGTTGTTACAACATCACACCTGGTTGTTAAAGCATCACACCTGGTTGTTACAGCATCACACCTGGTTGTGACAACATCACACCTGGTTGTTGCAGTATCACAGCTACGCATCCCAAGTTGGGCTCCTCTTCCCAATCACGACTAGTATCACATCCTCCTTTGCTGCTTTTTTTTAAGGCATTTTGGCAGAAATTAAAGCTACTACAGAGCGGTTCACATTTTGTTTACCACAGCACACTCCTACACTTGTCTGCGTCAGGTCGTAGCGCATGACTCCAGAGGACATTCTTGACAACTTACCCAAGATTAAGTCGCAGAGCGTGACATGTAATGACGTGATACGACAGCAGACATGGTACATCACTCTTATTGTAAATATGATATATCTCGCTGTATAATGGTACGGGGACAAAGCTGAAACAGCACACTTGTTCCGGGTCCATTAGCCCACTTTTGGATTCATCTCACAACAGATGCGGACTAATTCTCGTAATATATTGCCTCCGTTTGATCAAGAGTGGTATTGTTCAATGGCGTCACCTTAAGAAATGTGCCAATGTAAACTTTTAAATTGTGAGACAAAAGCTTCTTGTTTGTCCCCAATAGGCCACCATACAAAAATAAATCTAGTAAATATAAACATCAGCAACAAATGTCATGGGATTCACCCCCCGATTGGTGGAGTCACTTTAAGGTGAACTTTTAAGCTGGAATACACGCCAGAAAAATACATAAATAAAATAATAATTCTGAACTTTCCAAAAGGAAAGGTCTGGGAATCCCCCAAGTCTTTAGGGTTCATTGTCTGGGAAACACAAATGCTTTTTTTTTTTTTTTTAATTCATGTCAATAACTCTTTCTAATTTATAGTCACGGAAGGGTTGTGATGTTTTTTTTAATAAGAAAAAAGAAATAAAAATATAACAATTTCTCTACAGTCTGGAATGAATTGCAGCATTAAGTTTCAATCCTCATATGGGGGTGGGGTTGGGGGTGGGGCCTGGGTGTGTGTGTGTGTGTGTGTGTGTGTGTTGGGGGGGGGGGGGGGGGGGGGGGGGGGGGTCGCCAATATCTTTGTTTCTTAGAAAGGATGTTAACTCCATGAGATGATATTTTGAGGCATCACATTTCAAACTTTACACCAAACAGGTTTTTTTTTTGTTTTTTTTTTTTTTACAGCAATGCTTTTTTATAAGCAAAATATAGAATTAATCTCTCTGAGGGGACGAAATGCTGAAGGATCTCTTCCTCCTCTCCTCGTTCTGCCTCTCGCCATCATGGAAAAGAAGTCAAATCATAAATTAAGTCCTTTGCTGACCTCCAGAAAAATACTAGTGTAGTTCCTGAATATCACTTTCATTTACTTTAGAAAAGGAAACACGTTATTTACATTACATCTGTCAGGTGTTCTCAGCAGGCTGATGTCATAAATAGGAAGGAACACAATATCACAAGCAGATGCTGTTTCTTCTTGTCTAAACCAACAGGTATCGTTGGCTACCAATAGGTGGCATCCCAAACCAGCGCTGGACTGCCACTTCTACAGTAAACACAGCCAACTAGAAAAAAACTAAACAAAAAAAAAACACCTGAAGGCCGAAAGTGCAGTGAAATCCTACAGAGTAACCTCGTAATGTCCTTAGCTTGAAGCCCGGAGGTGACAGAGAGGACAAAAAGCCGCAAAATAAAACCCAAACAGCATCTGTCTTCTGGGTCAGAGTTTATGACCCGAAACCTTTAGCACGGGCTGATGAAGTCTTATGTCCTTTAGCTGAACTGAGACAGCCCATAACTGCATCTCAGACCACAGAAGCAGGCGCGCCGTCTCCCGTTACAGCTTGGATAAGCTGTTTTTGACCCATGTGGGTCTGTTGTCAGATTTGTGAGTGACCAGCGCGGCTCATCTATGCTTCATCACGGGTTGTCCCAGTGTCACGTTTCCAGGAAAAGGCACACCAATGCTGTCAATCACGCAGCGCCTGGCAGAACACCTACAGGACACGCCTCCGATGCCACCACGGTCCCAGCGTAAAGGGGGTATGTTCAAACAGATTCAACTGTCACACTGAACCTGACAGCTCATAACTGACAGAACTGCACACGTAAAGGCATCGTTTTATGATAGTTAAAAAGAAACTGCTTCCTGCACAGATCTGGATGATTGTCAAAGCTGACAAAAGTGTCTCACTTATCTTAATCTTCATAAAAATTCCCAGGTGAAATGTGCTGCTGCCGGTCCCACTCACAGCCTTTTCCAGCGGTACCAAACATCCCACACCAGTCACAACGGGGCAGGAGGGCGGGATTACGCGATGACTCATACAGGAGCAGTTATCCAAAACAACCGAGATGTCTGCAGAGTTGCTAAAAACACCCTGGATCAACAAGTTTTTACTGCAAAACCAACACCAGGCCTTCACCAGCCTTCCTACTTCCTCGTGCAGCATTTTTGACGTCTTTTGTTGATATAAGTCTGGTTATCGTTCAGCCTACGTCACATGCTTTGTTTCTCTGCTCGGTGGCACGTTTATCCAGAGGTTTCTTCTGCATCTCTGAAATCACAGTCACATCCGGCGGAACCAGACCAACTCTCTGTATGGACCAGGAAAATGATTCGGATGGCTTCAACAGGCGACAACTGTCTCCTGTTTCAAAGTCAAAACAGGGTCAAACTACTACAGCGAGGTACTTTCCTGACATATGAACTGCTTTTAGAGTGGACTTCTTGTAGATCCAGAAATGCTGCTTATCAGCAAATCGAGTGTTGATTGAATGCATTTCCAACGGCGATGACGTAGAAATCAACAGACTAACCTGAATCAACTTGACTTAATCAGCTCAATGTGATGAGTGAAAACATTTCAGGCCTGTTTTTGTTGGCTGCTGTTCAGTTCATAAAGCACCGCACACTTGAATAAAGGAAATGAAGACAAGAGAAAGCACATCTTCAGTGTGATTTATTTACCAAAATATGACCTCCCCTTTGGCTGGACCCCCCACCACAGGGTGCTCCAATATTACAAAAAAATATCACATCTCAGCTTTACTGATTTGCTGTGAAAATAAAAACAAAAAAGCCGAGAGCGAGATGCGATTTTGACATTCATTCAAGAAGAAGTGTTAAGACACATTTTCAACACCTGTCTTCTGGCTTCCAACATTTCTGCCCACTGGACCGTAAAAGGGGAACTCGTGGAGATCTGACATCCCATTTCAAATAAATACATCTCTTTAGTGGTATTAAGCAAAAGGAACCAAATCTTATCCTGAAAGAAACGATGGTGCAGTTGGGTGTCACGTTGCTTCGAGCTTACATGCACGTCTTGCAGATGGGAAGCGGCTGCAGAGGCTGCAGCTCGCAGCCATTCCTGACAGACAGACAGACAGACAGACTGCTTTTTTTTCTGCACCAACTTATGGCCATTTGCAAAAAGAAACATCAACATTTAAGAGTTTTTACATTCAGCAATCAAATTTGCCGAAGAGCACAGGACGGCAGATCAGTTCAGGGCAGTCGCGTCCGTCTGTCGCAGATGTAGCCAAGCAATGCGCAGACATGCAAAAGCCACGTGTCCTCGGGGACCTGGGCCGGATTAAAACTTGAATATATAAAGTCAGAACAAAGTGTGGCAAAGCTCTCGGGTCACAAAACAGAACATTCGCACTCCCAAAAAGTTCCGCTTTGAGTTCTGTCTGAAGTCAGAGGAAGCAGGAAATTGCCTCAATTAAATTTAAAGTAACGGTGAAACATTTAGAGGAACCCGTTTAGAGTTTATTGGTTCTGCAGCTGAAAAAACGGATGTGATTCCTGTTAAATAGGAAGCTGCAGCGAGCTAGCTTAGCTGATCGTCAACGCCTCGTTTCCAGACGTATTTCTGTGCAGGGACGCGGCGCCCGCGGAAGTCCTTCTACGATAAATGTAGCTCCCTCCGTTGTTAATCGTGTTGCGTAACGAGCCAGTGTGCACAGGATCCCTGCGACAAGCGGCTGGTTTTTTTTAAACGAAATATTCCACAAAACAGGCGAAACGCCGGGAATCACGAAAACTGCGGTTAAATCAGAAAGAAAATAATACGAACATTTTAAAAAGTAGTTTGGTTACGTGTCAGATGAAGCCTCCAGTAACTGAACAGAAACGGTCTCATCTACATTTATTATCTATACTTAACGACTAACTTTTCCAGGCTGGCGCTTCGCTTCGCCTCGCCGTGCTAAGCTAACCAGCTGCAACCTCATATTCACAGAGGAAGCTGGTGTCGGTCTTCCCATCCTACGCTCCGCCAGACAACAGCCGGGATTCCCAAAACGTCAAACCATTCCTACAAACATAAAAGTTCATGGTGTTTTATTGGTATCCAAGTGCTGATGCAGATCCAAGTCTTTGACTGTAGAAGGCGTAGTGAGGGTAGTACGGGCCTGTGGTGGGAATGGAGTGAAGGGAGATGGAGGAGGGCCCGGAAGGGAGATGGACCTTACTGTAGGGGTGATAGCGAGCTAAACCTAAGCTGGGGGGGGCCCTGAGAGACAAAGAGCCGGGCATGGAGCCTGGGCTGCTCTGGTGTGGGAGGTGAAGGTGACAGGAGGCAGGTCCAGAGGAGGAAACAGAGAGCAGCTTACTGTCCATCCCCACGGGCAGAGCCGTGTGGGTGCGGAGGTGGGCCAGCAGTTCATCCGACGTGGCGAAGCGCTTGTCACACGGCCCCGCGGCGGACACCCAGTTACAGGCGTGAGGCAAGGGGTCGTTGGGGAGCATGAAGCCATACGTGTAGAGCGGGTGAGAAAGGGAGGGGGACGCGCTGGACGACAAGGAGCTTTGGTGGAGGGAATGGAGTGGGTGGGAGGGGTACACCAGCGGGAAGCTTGTTTTGAGGGTGGAGGAAGGGTCGTGGATGCAGGAGTTGCAGTTGCTTCCTCCGAGATGGGATACACCCGGGTAGCTTAGACAGTAGGGGTCCCTACATAAGGCCTGCATGAAGGCCGGAGGGGAGGCGCCCGTGAGAGGGCTGGAGCTCGGGTGTTTACCGCCCATGCTCCCCACGCCGAGGCTCGACTTGGATGGATCCAAACCCGGAACATACTGGGATGGGTAGCCTACGTAGCCCCCCATGACAGATCCTTGGTAACCCATATTTGAAGAGGGCATGGGGAAGAGCGCTTGGCTGGTCTTGAAAGGAGAAATGGGCGTAATGTGTCCTGGGCCGAGGTTAGGCTGGGTGGGCTCAGCCTTCCCGCCGTCGTGGTTGGAGCCACCGTCAGAGCTGCCGCTGCTGCAGTTTGTGCTGGCCCGAACGTGGCTGGAGTTTGCGTGGTGCGGACTGTCTGAGTTGGACTTGTTCATGTCCGTGTCTTTTTTGAGATTATTGTTGTTGTTGTTGTTGTTATTGCTGGTAGGACTGCTCTGCTCGCGTGCAGCTTCACCGCTGGCAGTCTGGGAGTGCGAGGCCGGCTGCCCACCAGGAGACTGGCTCGGTTTGTGCTGCTGAGCGTGTCCTGGGGGGCTGCTGCTGCCTCTGGAGCTGGGGGACGCAGCATGGGGCGGGTAGGACTGCTGGCCGCTGGCCGAATTCCCATTAGTGGTGACGCTATTGCTGCTGGGGACCCTGAACCCCATTTTATCGTTGCTGGAGGTGCCGCTGCTGCTGACTCCGTCTCTGCGACAGTCTCCGCTGCCTTTGCTGTAGGGCTTGAAGCTGGATTTGTCCTCCAGGGAGGGGCGGCGCTCCCCCAGCTTCAGAGTGGGGGCGGACGACCGACTGCTGGGCTCCTTGTCCCCCTGGCTGCAGGAGGAGCTCAGCTTGGAGCAAGATGGAGGGTCTGGTTTACCAATCTGAGAGCAGGTCTGAGCCAGCAGGGCCAGCGGACTCTTCTTAGCATCCAGCTACAAGAAATAATAACAGGATCACATTTTTTTAATTAATCAGAAAGATCCAGTGACTGTGAAGACCAATGACTGAAATCACATACAGTTAATCTTTTGTGGCTGTAAACTATCCCAATAACATCTGTTAACAAAATGTTAGAAAACAGAAGGAAAAATAGCCAACAAAAACAAAAACGCAATACAGCTCCTCGCTCCTATTCCCAAACTAAAGTTGAGTCATAGATCTGCTCTTGTTCAAACTAAGACTTTACTGTAGTTATAATGTCGATCGTTTTCCTTTGAAGCACCAAAAGTGGATTAAATCCGTAATTATGATCATTCTTTGACTGGGCACCAAAAGCTAAGATGACAGAAGCAACAAATCTATAATCTAAGTAACTGTCCATAAATTCACTCCACTTATCATCTATTTGCTTTACAAACTCAATAACATTCAATCATTGTGATTTCGTGTGCGTGTTGTTATTGATTGAAAAGCAGTGACCTGTTATGTAATTTGTAACCGAGACGGAGAAAAATCAATCTTACATAAAACAGACTCAACTAAAAAAAAAAAAAAAAAAAAAAGATTTTTTTAAACTGGTTTCCAACACGGGCTCGTCAGCTGCCTCGACAAATCTTTTCATTTCCCGTCTTCAGTGTTGCGAAATCTCAAATACTGCAAGTCTACCGAGAAAATAAAGCGTAAAAGTGAAGAAATACCTCGATGCTGACTGGCGCAGGCGTCAGAGGCTGTAAATATTCCGGGTGTAGCAAGTGTCCGGTATGCGCGGTCAACATCTTGATAACTCGGATAGGAAGCCGCTTTGCCTGGCGAAGTGGGTCCAGAGGGGTCAAAAAGGAGACCACGGAACCGGGGCGAGACTTGTTGGAGTCGGGGGTCTCACTGGGCTCGATCCGCTTACTGATTCGATCTCTAACTGATCCTGAAGGGGGCTCTTTCATTGGAGACGAGGCGAGTGCTCCCGTGTGCGCGTTTATAGTCCAAAGATGCGTCGTTTGAGCGTAATCCAAGCAGGCAGAAACGCAGACGAGCCTCCTGAAATAACCCAGAGGACCGGGGGATCCTACTTGGTGTGAAACATCCTCACGTCCCAGCCCGGAACCCACTCCAAATTCAATCCCAATACAAGTCCACGGAACAGAACGCCGCGCAGTGTCCTTTCTGCGTAAAAATAGGAACAGCGCACTTTGTACAATCCGACTGTTGAGAGAAAATGTTCCAGGTCGTGTCTCCAGTCGGGACTCGAGCTGAGCTCTGATCACACAGGCGCACTTTAAAGCGCAGCAGCCGCCGTCTGTCCGCTGGGTGGCCGCAGCGGCACCGACGTGCGTAAAGGCGGAGCGACGTCAGTGCGACTGACAGTCCTCGCTCCTTTGATTTATTCACCGCAATAATCAGAGGATGTCATCAAGTGCTCAGAGTGGAAAACAGAGGCCAGCTGCCATGTACTTCCCTCAAATATTTCTTTATTTTCCCTCACACAAAACCACCGGCTGAAAATTGGACTTATTAGTTCAGGGTTATGCAGCAGAACAGTTTCTAGTTGTTTTGGCCGCCCAGTGCAAAGGATCGAGGATTTTTCTAAATGAGGGACAGTGGAGGGGTCAGTTTTCTCATGGAGGGGTTAAATATTTGCCCAACGTCCTTGAAGACAATCCTGATAAGGGTTATATGCATTTAATCAGTCATTCCTGGTTCAAACACTTTATGTAATTAAGCAGGGAAAAGCTTAGACAGTAAAACCTGGGTAACGTTTGTTTTTACTCTACATAGACCAAATACTTACAAACGCCTACAGAACATCACAGAAGTTCCTGCTCGCTTCCATTCACTCGTGATTTGTCCATTAACCCATTCACCTCAATGCAAACCTCTGTAAGTTATTTATTTATTAACCCATTCATGTGTTTATTTGACATTAAACATTGCTTGGTAAAAATATAAACTAGATGACATGCCGGTTTCTAGCAGAAGAACATTTGGAACCGCTGTTCCTTGTTAGGCCTCCAAGATGAAAACAGATTAACAAGAAACTGAATATTAAAATGCTACATCCAGTAAAAACAAAAGTAAAAATACAGTAAACTCTAACGTAGTTGGAAAGCTTTTAAAACTTGAGTAATAATAAAGAAACCATAACATAAGTCTCTCTCTCTCTCTGGGCAGCAACATGGTGGGTTTAGCACTGTTAGCGTCGACGTAGCCAGAAACACCTGGACGTCCTTCAGTTGAACACCTGGGCGTTAGGGTTAGGGTTAACTTGGCAAAGGTGACATCTTTTTGGATCACAACACAGAATGTGGAATATTTTAAGCGAATAACTTACGTGTGATCTTTTTTTTACATGGCTACTAATGAAGACAAATCATTTTATTTACCTAAAAAAATACCTAAATTTAGGCTGATTTTGTAGCTTGGCGCCCCCTAGTGGTCACGGGACGATTATGCATCTGCATAGTCTAGGAAGAAACATCTCTGGGTGGTACCAGAGGGAGCTATTTTAACTCTTTGTTTAACATGTGTATATTTAATATCACTGACTAAAATATGTTTACGTTGATTAATTTCTAATATTCATGCCAGTATGCTTTGGGTTTGGAAAAATATTCCTTTTTTTAACAATGTTTACTGCTTTTCAAAGCAGCTGGTTTTAGGGGGTGCAGTCATTTGGATAAGAGGGTGGAGTCATACAATTCACTCCACCCTCTGTCTGTGTCTGGTTCAAAACTGCTGTAAAAGCTTTGTATTCCCGACTTCTCGGGTACAGCGAATGCAGCATCATGAGAACTTGGTTGGAGTTGCAGATATGGAGGCCGAGAAATTACATCTGCGTCAGTAAATGAGAACATGTCAGACCTCAGCCACGAGAAACAAAGTGACAGGCTTGTGTTTTTGAGATTATTGTCACTTCAAACACCCAAATGAAAGCTCTCAAGCACAGAAAAGTGTTTATTGTTATTTAGGAGATTATTAGTTAAATAGCAACTCCAAGTATTTTTATTTTTAATTAGTTAGTTTTGTTAACCATGGTCTTCTCTAACGGGAACGTTTGACTTTCCGTGTATATTTTGTATTCTACTCTATTACATTTCAGGGGTTAATGGTGGAATATAATTAAGTATAATTATCCGAAATAAGATTAATGGTAGCCACTCACCCAAAACCAACAGCAGCCCGTCCAGAAAATGTCAGTAACCACGAAGGTTTTTGGAGTGGAGTCACAAAATGAACAAACATAAAAATGAAATGAGACGTAGGATGACAAAGGAAGAAATAGTTCCTCCACTGCAGCTGAAACATGACGGACACAGATTTTTTTTTGTGGGGGGGAAACTAGTAAAGTCTGATAAACAATGTACAGCCACACAATTTATAACAAAGCAATGAAAAGAGGAAAAACAAGAAAAGACAAAACTAAGATGAAATGTGAAACTGACTTCTGCTGACTGGGAACGACTCAGGTAATGACCCTCGTGAACCGCAGAGGAAAACTTTGAGGAAGATAATACACTTCGCTTGTTGTGACATAATTCCAGTTTTATGTCAGGATTGATGGATTTGATATATATATATGGGTATATATATATTACACATATATAGATATATATAATGAGACATAATATAGATAGGGGTGGAGATAGATAGATATAAGAGATAAGAGGTGAAGGAGATATAGATAGAGAGTGAGAGAGATAGGGGAGATAGATAGAGAGCACGAGAGAGAGAAAGGGGGAGAGAGAGACAAAGAGAGAGAGATAGAATAGATAGAGATATATAGCGATAGAGAGATATAGAATAAATATATGAAGACAATATAAGAGAGATATATCATATAAGAGATATAGACAATATAAGTATATAGATATGATATAGATATAGAGATATATAATATATGAGTATATAGATATATATACACAAAATATTATATAGGATAATATATATATATATATATATATATTATGTGTATATATATACATATATATATATATATATATGTGTATATA